>JAHMML010000031.1:0-15000 GCA_020341155.1 Eciton burchellii
ATTCAAAGCGTTAAAAACACCATTGAAGATCATTTCGGTCATTAAGAGCTCATCCGCCCCGTTCAACTCGCAAGCTACACGTCCCTTCAATTCTATAATATCGGATGTTGTACAATATCCCATCCTTCTTAGAACACGTTTCCTACATTTCAGTTCCTCCAATTGAAGTATCGATTTAGCTTGTTTAAATTCTTTAGAGGCTTGCTTAAGTTGGATAGCCAATTCTTCCTTTTGTAAAAATTGTTTGTGTAATATATCTATGTTGGAATCCTACAAATGACAAAAGTCGAAAATTACTTCTTGAAATTAAACTATACGAAAGAAGTGCCTAAAATAGATATATTTGTACAATTAAGATCCTACGCGATAAAAAATTTTTGCAGTTGTTTATGTATCTGGTTGCCTAAAAAACACGGAAATGTAGAAATCATTTGTGAAGATGACGATTGTGAACATGCTCAAAAATCCAAAATTATGACGTGCAATTATTATTCAAATCGTTTATCTCCTTTTATTTTATACTACGTACTAATCAAATTATATTTATTTCTGACCTCATACAAGGGATGTCTACGTAGTAGATTCTTTAGTGTCTCAATCCTTTTTGCAATAACTTTAAAGGCCTGATCTTCTATCCGCATATCTGTGATGGGATTGAGCAATGGAAGGCCATCCGGAAATCTTCTTTTCACTTCTTGTATTCTTTCTAATACATCTTTCCGATTATTAGATGATTTGAGATCTTTCGGGTAATATAATCTAATTAAACTGATTTGACAAACTAAATTATGCAATATGGGAATAGCTTCCAGTTCGCCTTCTTCCCCCTCGCGGCATGGAATTGGATTGCCTTCTTTAGAATCTTTTGATATGTGGAGTAAAACATCAATAACAACTGTCCTCTCATTTACTGTTTTTTTTCGATCTCTTTCCTTGTAGCTCATTATCATGCCCCAGTCGAAAGTTTCGCTTTCAGTTTTCACCTAAGATATATGTAGTTTTATTAGATCAAATATAACATAGAATAAAATCAACTACAACGAATGATTAATTACAAAGTAGATTATAGGAATACATGAATATAAACTTACTTTTATTAATCTTCCAGATTGTAAAAACGGAACCAAATATTTTGGTTGCGTTAAAAATGATTGAAATTTTCTATTCAATTGATCAAGCTGTTGACGTATATGATCGTAGTTAGATATTTCATTATATTTTTTATCATCACATTCGACGATTACAGCATTATAAGCTGTTTGCAGTTCCTTTACCTCTGAAAATATGTTCAAAACGATTAATAATTAATTTTTAATTCCCTAATTTTTAACAAGACCAATAATGAGTACGTACTATTGTATAGAACCGGAATATCAGCCTGACTTTGAAATTGGAAAAAACTTTTTTCCAACATGTATTCCGGATTGATCTCTTCCACTCGAAGAAGATTAAGCATCATATTGTAAGTTAAGTGAAACGCAGAATAAATTGGATCCGGTTTCCCTTGAATGATAGTTTTAACGACGGCAGGACTAACTTGCTCATCTATCATTAATATGACGATACCTTTGTCATCCAGACCTCTCCTACCGGCACGACCAGACATCTGAATGTATTCACCTGAAGTGATCCAACGAAAGTCCTTGCCATCGAATTTACGAGCCGCTGTAAAGAGAACGGTCCGTGCCGGCATATTGAGACCCATCGCGAATGTCTCAGTAGCGAACAGTGCTTTGATGAGACCCTCGCCGAATAATATTTCAACCAATTCTTTTAAAACTGGCAATAGCCCACCGTGATGTACGCCTATTCCACGTCGTAGTAGTGGTAACAGATTCAAAACTTGCGGCAGCTTCTTGTCTTCGTCATTAAGTATATCCACTGCGTTATTGAAAACTTCGTCCACGAGTTCCTTCTCTTTTAACGTATTAAAGTCTAGTTTAGACATTAGCATCGCATAAAACTGGCAGTCCTTCTTCGAAAAACTGAAGATGATCACAGGCGCAAGATTGCGTTCCATGATCATTTTCACCATTTTGAAAATATTTGTTGTCCCAGAATTTGAAGTGCGCAAGCCACCCTTACGGCCCTTTGTATCTCCCTTAGCTGCATCGCCCATATTTCGCAGGCACGTCATAGCTCGGTTGAAGTTATCCTCTTTGAATTGACCCATTTCATCCAGGACCTGTTTTAAGAAAGAATTTTAGTTTATAGAATATTTTAATATATGTAAACTGCAGATCTCACTACTATGTCTAGGTCTCACTACAAGTCTCACTTCTATCACTCTTAAATATGCTAGATTTTTATTTTATATTATAATATACTGACCAGATGAATACCATCGCCACCAACAGGAAATATGTAATGCCGCAATGGAGTAGGTCGATAATCAGTGGATACTACATGACAAGGTTGTTTATGCAAATGTGCCACCCATTCTGCAAATTGTCGTGCATTCGGTATCGTTGCGGAAAGAAATACATAGTGCACGTTATCCGGTAAAAGTATAAGGGTCTCCTCCCATACTACACCCCTTTCCTTATCACGCATGTAATGAATCTCATCAAATATTACCCAACCAACCTGATGTATTACCTATATAATTTTTGTAAATATATTAATGTATATCAGATGAGTATATAATGCAATCTCTCTCTCTCTTTCTCTCTCTCTCTCTCTCTCTCTCTCTCTATATATATATATATATATATATTACATATTCAATATTATCTATATTATAAGGAATGGATGAGAAATTATAAAGATACTCAAATTTTATGTAATAATGTAATGTAATAAAAATATGAACCTCGGAACCTTTGTAGAGCATGTTTCGTAAAATCTCGGTAGTCATAATTAGTACGCTAGCTGTTGGATTTATCGTTACATCACCTGTGATTAGACCAACATCCTTGAACTCTTCATGAAATTCTCTGTACTTTTGATTGCTCAATGCTTTAATCGGAGTTGTATATATTACTTTCTGTTTATTTCTAAGTGAGCATGCTATTGCATATCTATATACCAAATCAATAAGATAATAAAAGCAATAGTTACTTGGGAAATTTTCTTTATGAAAAGAAAATAAAGTATTTTATTTATTTATTTATTTATTTAAAATACTTACTCAGCAACGACAGTTTTACCAGCCGATGTATGTGCAGAAACAAGAACAGACTGATTATGCTCAATACATAAAATTGCTTGTCTTTGAAATGGGTCAAGTGTAAATTTATATTCTTTGGCTGGTTTATTCTGCATACGTGCCAAAGGTACATATTCTTGCTTGGGAGGTACAGCAACTTCATGTGTACAAGATTTTACCGTATCTACAGTTCGTATTGTTACAGGACATGGTATTTCCTCTAAGCTAAAATGAAAACAATTTCTTTAATCCTTTAAATGTAATGATAGGTAAAGATGATTAAATTTATTATTAATTATAATAACTTTATAACTATATAATTAGTTATATACTTTATATACTTATATACTATATACTTATATACTTATATACTTATATACTATTATATACTTTTATATACGTTTATATACTTTTATTATTTACTATATAGTTATATACTTGATATATTAATCCGATCTAATAAATTGTCGATATAATTCGAGGATAAGTAAAGCTTACTTGATATCATCTAGAATTGGATCGTATCGTAACTTTTTGACGATTGATTTATTTTCGTTTGTATCAAACGGTCGCTTCATCTTTCTTTCTCCAACTTTCCTGTAAAACGTCTTTTTAAATAAATGATCGAATTCACGTGCTTCATATTGAGGTTAAATTTAAGACAAATAAGTGCAAAAATGTATTACTTTGACAAGTCTTCCGATATTTCTGCATCGTTACTTGTCTTGTTAAAAACGTCAAATAATTCATCTATATGGCTATAAATATCCATTACTGTTTATTATTTTATATACTATTTATTATTCATACGTAGAATTGTTTTAAACAAGTTATAATAATTCTTTATTGACGAAAATATGTACACAATTATATCTTTATAAAATACATTGCGAAAACATAGACGTGCGATAGCACACAGTTTTCTGATAGCGTTAGGTGGAGGCGCCAAGCGGAGTTTTGTCGAATTCAAAGTAGAACTTAATGTAACAACTTGAAATCGCAAATGATCGTAAATTTCAATATTCTGTTAAATATTATACGTTTTATCCAATTTTAATTTAATGGGAATATCGTTCATTTCTTTATGATATATCATATTTATATCATTGTAATAAAGAACTTGATATAATAATTTTAACTTTGATATCACGTCTTATTATTTTTCACATTTCAAAATTTAATACAACGAACAAAAAATTTTGTTTTGTCATGAATATGTAAAATGAAGAATATCTCGAGATTCATAGATTTATTATGATATTTTAAATATGGGGCATATATATTTGAATATATTTATTTTTACATTTTATAAATATTGTTTATCTAGTTACATGAAATAAATGTCTGAAAAAGATGGATTACATTATTAATAATATCTGGTCATGCAATCTTTGTTATTTATAAAATTGTTTATAAAATACATTAGGAAGATGTATAAAAAGGGAAATGTAACTGAAATATATGTAAGAAAATATTTGTAAGAGATAATTTATTTTTTCATTGTTTGTTCTCATCGAATGTCGGGCAATGTTTACTATCTCCTATTAATTAATTAGTTTGGAGAATACAGATTTTTGGAATTTGCATACAGGAAATGTCAAGAAATTGTGGATGCGCACGTAACGTTTCTTTACAAGTATGCAACTGTCATGTAGATTTCTTATTGTATAGGATTATATGTACATGAATCTATCTATTTACAAATTTTTCACATTATATCATTTATATGAAAAGTATTTAGGTAGTAACGAAAGTATTACAAGTCTCCTCGAAAACGTTATCAAAAACGTGTAACAGTTCAATAGGTTATRTATATACGTTCATTCCACTTAACGTTCACAGTCCAAACCTTGAYGAGATTAACATTTTGCCTGCAGAAAACATTAATTTTAGAGGAACGATAAGCGCAATTAAATTCAAATGTAGAAATTAAATGCCAAATATTCTTAAAAATGTATTTATTTAACAATTGCGAAGAAGTTATTGATTCCTCTTTAAATCTTCAAGAATAAAGATAAATAAGATTCTAAAAATAAAAAATCTTGAACAAACACCATCTTATATCATAAACGCGTTGTGACTCGGACATGTAAATAATCGGTTAATTYATAATCGATAAAATTTTATAACGGTATAACGTAATACAGATATATACAAGTTAGATATACATAAAGCTGAAATTACCTAGTAATTCCGACATTAATTTATTCGTTCTTAGTTCAACATTTTCAATGTTACAAATATAAGGAAGCAGCAAATACAATGTCTCGCTTTATAAGTCTGATCGCTTCGCTGAATTTGTTTTCTAGATCTGTAYTTCCGATACCTTTCGCGGCTTGACACAGTTGCCGAAGCACTTCCTCTAAGCGCCGCATACATCTAATAATAGATCCTGTAACATACATTTCACTACATATATTTATATTTTAGATACGTATATTAAACGAACAATTATTTCTATCGTCCCTATACATCATCAGTAATGAATATTGATGTACAATAATAGAACATTAATTGCATTACCTTCAAAAATATCTGTCATTTTGCAAATTTGTGAAAATGTTGCACCTTTACACCAGGCGTACATAACGTCCATTAGATACGGCTTGAAACGATCAACATACGCATCCTCGTCCAATTCCAGATTGACCTCAGTCGAAATCTTTGCTATTTTCCGAGCTAAATCTTGCATTTGTCGGAGCGGACCGCATAGCTCTTCCGTGCTCTTGGGCATCTCATTCGATTTTTCGTCGCATACAAAACAGCTAATCAAGGCTACTATTTGCGGTATATTCAAAGCGTTAAAAACACCATTGAAGATCATTTCGGTCATTAAGAGCTCATCCGCSCCGTTCAACTCGCAAGCTACACGTCCCTTCAATTCTATAATATCGGATGTTGTACAATATCCCATCCTTCTTAGAACACGTTTCCTACATTTCAGTTCCTCCAATTGAAGTATCGATTTAGCTTGTTTAAATTCTTTAGAGGCTTGCTTAAGTTGGATAGCCAATTCTTCCTTTTGTAAAAATTGTTTGTGTAATATATCTATGTTGGAATCCTACAAATGACAAAAGTCGAAAATTACTTCTTGAAATTAAACTATACGAAAGAAGTGCCTAAAATAGATATATTTGTACAATTAAGATCCTACGCGATAAAAAATTTTTGCAGTTGTTTATCTATCTGGTTGCCTAAAAAACACGAAAATGTAGAAATCATTTGTGAAGATGACGATTGTGAACATGTTCAAAAATCCAAATTATGACGTACAATTGACCTGCTATTCAAGTGCATCGTTTATCACCTTTTATTTTATACTATGTACTAATCAAATTATATTTATCTCTCACCTCATATAAGGGATGTCTACGTAGTAGATTCTTTAGTGTCTCAATCCTTTTTGCAATAACTTTAAAGGCCTGATCTTCTATCCGCATATCTGTGATGGGATTGAGCAATGGAAGGCCATCCGGAAATCTTCTTTTCACTTCTTGTATTCTTTCTAATACATCTTTCCGATTATTAGATGATTTGAGATCTTTCGGGTAATATAATCTAATTAAACTGATTTGACAAACTAAATTATGCAATATGGGAATAGCTTCCAGTTCGCCTTCTTCCCCCTCGCGGCATGGAATTGGATTGCCTTCTTTAGAATCTTTTGATATGTGGAGTAAAACATCAATAACAACTGTCCTCTCATTTACTGTTTTTTTTCGATCTCTTTCCTTGTAGCTCATTATCATGCCCCAGTCGAAAGTTTCGCTTTCAGTTTTCACCTAAGATATATGTAGTTTTATTAGATCAAATATAACATAGAATAAAATCAACTACAACGAATGATTAATTACAAAGTAGATTATAGGAATACATGAATATAAACTTACTTTTATTAATCTTCCAGATTGTAAAAACGGAACCAAATATTTTGGTTGCGTTAAAAATGATTGAAATTTTCTATTCAATTGATCAAGCTGTTGACGTATATGATCGTAGTTAGATATTTCATTATATTTTTTATCATCACATTCGACGATTACAGCATTATAAGCTGTTTGCAGTTCCTTTACCTCTGAAAATATGTTCAAAACGATTAATAATTAATTTTTAATTCCCTAATTTTTAACAAGACCAATAATGAGTACGTACTATTGTATAGAACCGGAATATCAGCCTGACTTTGAAATTGGAAAAAACTTTTTTCCAACATGTATTCCGGATTGATCTCTTCCACTCGAAGAAGATTAAGCATCATATTGTAAGTTAAGTGAAACGCAGAATAAATTGGATCCGGTTTCCCTTGAATGATAGTTTTAACGACGGCAGGACTAACTTGCTCATCTATCATTAATATGACGATACCTTTGTCATCCAGACCTCTCCTACCGGCACGACCAGACATCTGAATGTATTCACCTGAAGTGATCCAACGAAAGTCCTTGCCATCGAATTTACGAGCCGCTGTAAAGAGAACGGTCCGTGCCGGCATATTGAGACCCATCGCGAATGTCTCAGTAGCGAACAGTGCTTTGATGAGACCCTCGCCGAATAATATTTCAACCAATTCTTTTAAAACTGGCAATAGCCCACCGTGATGTACGCCTATTCCACGTCGTAGTAGTGGTAACAGATTCAAAACTTGCGGCAGCTTCTTGTCTTCGTCATTAAGTATATCCACTGCGTTATTGAAAACTTCGTCCACGAGTTCCTTCTCTTTTAACGTATTAAAGTCTAGTTTAGACATTAGCATCGCATAAAACTGGCAGTCCTTCTTCGAAAAACTGAAGATGATCACAGGCGCAAGATTGCGTTCCATGATCATTTTCACCATTTTGAAAATATTTGTTGTCCCAGAATTTGAAGTGCGCAAGCCACCCTTACGGCCCTTTGTATCTCCCTTAGCTGCATCGCCCATATTTCGCAGGCACGTCATAGCTCGGTTGAAGTTATCCTCTTTGAATTGTCCCATTTCATCCACAACCTGTTTCACAAATGGATATTACAGGATATTTATGCTGCAGTTCTTACTATTTCTTTTATCACTCTTAAATAGAATGATGTATTTTTATGTTAAATTATGATATACTGACAAGGTGAATACCATCGCCACCAACAGGAAATATGTAATGCCGCAATGGAGTAGGTCGATAATCAGTGGATACTACATGACAAGGTTGTTTATGCAAATGTGCCACCCATTCTGCAAATTGTCGTGCATTCGGTATCGTTGCGGAAAGAAATACATAGTGCACGTTATCCGGTAAAAGTATAAGGGTCTCCTCCCATACCACACCTCTTTCTTTATCACGCATATAATGAATCTCATCAAATATTACCCAACCAACCTCACGCATTACCTATATAATTTTTATAAACATGTTAATGTATATCAAATGAGTGTATAAATAAATAAATTTCTCTCTCTCTCTCTCTCTCTCTCTCTCTCTCTCTCTCTCTCTCTCTCTCTCTCTCTCTCTCTATGTGTGTGTATATGTTTGAATATGCTTAAATATAATCTTGATAGTATTTTGTTAATTAAAGATCGCGATCAATCAAAGAATCTAGCATCAAACAATATCAAACTATACATATTATATATTCAACATTAATTACGTATACTACGAAAAGAGGAATTTATAGAAATGCTATGTAAAATTCTATGTAATAATATATAATAAAGATATGAACCTCAGATCCTCTGTAGAGCATATTTCGTAAAATCTCAGTAGTCATAATTAATACGCTAGCTGTTGGATTTATGGTGACATCGCCTGTGATTAGTCCAACATCCTTGAACTCTTCATGAAATTCTCTGTACTTTTGATTGCTCAATGCTTTAATCGGAGTTGTATATATTACTCTTTGCTTATCTCTAAGTGAGCACGCTATTGCATATCTGTATATCAAATCAATAAGATAGTAAGAGGAATGATTTCAGATGGAAACTTTCCTTTGCAGGAATAAAGTAAGTAAATATTTTATTTCCAATTTAAAGCACTTACTCAGCAACGACAGTTTTACCAGCCGATGTATGTGCAGAAACAAGAATAGACTGATTGTGCTCAATACATAAAATTGCTTCTCGTTGAAATGGATCAAGTATAAATTTATATTCTTTGGCTGGTTTATTTTGCGTATGTATCAAAGGTACATATTCTTGGTTAGGAGGTACAGCAACTTCATGTGTACAAGATTCTATTGTATCTACAGTATGTACTGTTACATGACATGCTATTTCCTCTAAGCTAAGAGAAAAATAATTGCTTTAATGCCTTATAAATATGATCGATACGCAAACATGGCTAAATCCATAATTAATTATGATAATTTATAACTATAGAACAGTTATATACTTAATACTTGATATATTAGTCCGACTTAATGAATACTTACTTGATATCATCTAGGATTGGATCGTATCGTAACTTTTTGACGATTGATTTATTTTCGTCTGTATCAAGCGGTCGCTTCATCTTTATTTCTTCCAATTTCCTGTAAAAGAAAATCTTTTTAAGTAAATGATCGGATCCTCGTGCAACATTGAGATAAAATTTAATGTAAATAATGCAAAAAATGATTACTTTAACGAGTCTTTCGATATTTCTGCATCGTTGCTTGTATTGTTAAAAACGTCAAATAATTCATCTATATGGCTATAAATATCCATTATTGATTATCGCACGTAGAATTGTTTGAATTTTAATGATTCCTTATTGACAAAAATATGTACACAACTATATCTTTATCGAGAATACATCGGGAAAACATAGACGTACGATCGTATATAGTTTTCTAAGTAATATGCTAGGCAGAGTCACCTAGCGGAGTTTCGTTGAAAGTAAATCATAAACGTAACAAATTGAAGTGCAGATGATCATTATAATGTATTCCAATATTGTATTCCAATATTGTATTAAATATTATACGTTTTAGTGTAATGTTAGTTCATAATGTTTTTACGAATTTTTTACGAACTTATGTATGATAATTATTAATTAATTAATAATTATTATATTCCAACTAATCTTATTATTATCTTTTTGCCGAACACTCGCTCATAAATTTGCTGCACAATTTTTTATTATTTTCATTATTCTAATATTATTATGATAACAGGTTGTCAGAAACAGCTCTCTTGAAATATTTTTAATCTTGGTCTAAGATTAGGCCAAGTGTTATTCATATATTTATACATCGTGATTGTTTTGTTTTAGATATAATAAGTCGAATGGATGTTATGTCTATCGTATAGCGAATGCTATCATACAGTTTGTATCATATTTGTATATATGAAGGATAACTTTTTAAAAATTATAATTTGCATTCATGACATATATAAATGAAGAAAAACATGTTTTATTGTTATTATAATAATTATTATTATTCTTATTATTATTCTTATTATTTTGATGTTATTCATTTTTAATGAAGAGAATATTATTCATTTCTTTATGATATATCATCATATTTATACCATTGTAATGAAGTATATAACATATATATATGTATCTGCTCAATACATGACATATAACATATAACATATATATCTGTTATAGATACATATAACAGATTTTTAAAACTTTGATATTATATCTCATTATTTTTCATATTTCATAATTTAATATTATTTACAGAAAATTTTGTTCTGTCATGAATATGTAAAATGAAAGATATCTTGAGATTCATAGATTTATTATGATATTTTAAATATGGGGCATATATATATTGGATATATAGTTTTACATTTTATAAATATCGCTTACTCTTTATTTAGTTAGACGAAATAAATGTCTGAAAAAAATGAATTACGTTACCGACTGAATATCTGTTGATGCAATCTTTGTTATTTGTAAAGAAATGTACATTGCGCAGAAGGATGTATAAAGAGAAGGGAAAAGATAAATAAAAACGGCATGTCATTTTTAAGATATAATTTATTTGTTTACGATGTGCGTACTTATTCTTAACTGAATATGCTTGTTCTTAATCGAAGATGTTTATTATCGAAGATGTTAATTAATTTGGAGAATTCAGATTTTTAGAATTTGAATGCAGAATGTCAGGAAATTGCAGATGTGCACGTAGAATTCCTTTCCATGTAATTGTGTATCATATCATATCATAGATTGAAAACGCACTCCTATTTGTGATCAGAATATTGCGCGAGAATCGAATCGCTGAATTCCAATGCTTTCAATATCCTCGACGTGTACCGAAACGATTAATCACTATGCATCTTGTGACCATTTGGAGGAGACTTGCAATGTAACGCTATGTTGTTGGAACGAAATATACGAAGGTGTAAAGGACGAAAGCGGTCGGCAGGAGCGGTGGAATGGCAGTGGACCGACAACCGCAAATGAGAATGGCAGAGAGAACTACGCTGTTCCACGCTTCTCTGGTGACCGATGAGGCCAATTCTGCGAACCACATTTGCTCCATTCCGAGGCTGTTGCTCTAAACTTTTCTGTTGATTGAAATGAAGGAATTGGAACTCCGCGCCGTGCCGCATTTCCTTTGTTCGGTTTAGGCATCGATTAGACTTAATTGGCATTGGCATGAATCGACAGATTCATATCTAGTATTAACATCCAGAAAGATGTGGCTATTTATTTCTGCTGAACTGAGCTGAGCTGAACTGAGTTGTGACCGAAATACGTTACTATTTACTATAATTATAATTTTTACGATAATTAGTTACGATAATTATAACTTTCTGCTATAAGATAATATTATTTACAATATTATTTACTGCATTTATTGACATAATTGAATGAATAATCAATAATGAATGGGTACTCTAAAAGGCTAAAATAATATTTTAGCGATACATTCAGCGATAAAGCATCATAAAAACGCTTTAATTTCATTTGCGCATTTGCGAATTTCATTTGCGCAAAAATTGCATCAATTACATGTTGTTATTTACAAATTTTGTGTATGAAACTTATAATTGCCTGAATCTGAGTTTCAATTGAAAATCCATGCAAAATGATCGCCAACGATGCAATATATATTTAGATATTAAAATATCATATCTAAAGAAGAAAGACAGCGTGAATCATTGAGAAATTTTCACTATCATTATTATTATATGTATACAAAGATATCAATAAGTCATGATAAAATTAAATGATATAAGTATTATTATTATTATTGCGTTTTTCCTGAAAATTTTTTGAAATGATACTTTGGGCAAGCATAAAATGTATTATATTATATAATGTTATATATATATTATATTATATATTATATTATAAATAAAATATAAATAAATATAATTCAAAATCAATTTCAAAAGCCGCAAAGACATTCGAACGTATATCGTTGCAACGATATCGTTGGATATCGTTGGTCATCCAAACTCGAAGTTCCAACTACAGATACTCATGCAGATCGCTTGATTTGTATTCGCCAGTAAAAGTGGCGCTTCCCTAACCATCCGTTAAGAAAATGATTACAAAATAAGTGGGACCGTCCATTGATACAGAAAAGCTTACCTGGCGTGAATGTAAAATATAGTTTTCTGAATCCAGTTTGTAAACATTAAACTTCATTTCAATAACAAAATTCGTTTTACAGATAAAATTCGACCATTTCCGATGGTCTTCTCTGAATTTTTTCCTCTCTGAATCATTTCTAAAATGATTTGATCGTATAATTGGATTTTACTGTCCTCATTTTTCAAGAATCCTCTATATAATATAGATAGATGATTTTGAGAGATGAGATTGATCTTTCTTCTTCTGATTTGTTGACGATATGTTTGTACTGATTCTTTTTCGCCATAAAAGCGTTATGAGTCGTAAAAATTTTGCCTCGCCCTCAATTTTTATTTTATAGAAATTTTAATGTTCAGCAATAGTACGTAAAGTTTTACGTAAATAGTACATATAAGTGCGATTGACGTATCGCGCCAAACCTCGTGCCGATAACGGTCTGATAGCCAACAGTAACTTGTAAGCGATCTGCCTTACGTCGCAAATCGTACGAAGAACTTGGAACATTTGAGGAATCTTTCATCTCCTTTGCAACCGGTATATCTTTCCCGAATAGTCCAATATCTCTTTTCTTTTTACGGCCGCGTTTTGTCTCGCTTGACTCTTGACTATGTGTAGTTCATATCTATTTCCACAATATCACAAAATTGCAATGCTCCCATGATCCTTGACTGTATTCCGGGTCCTTATCCTCAAGATGCGATCCGTCAACGTCTCGATAATCGCTCGAGAAGCACATTAACCAATCTTGCATTTGTAAGATGTGCTTAGATCATTTGTCATTACGATTGATGTAACTGGTCGCTTTCGCGACTTGGCGGTGGTTAATAATCACGAAGCTGCAACGCGAATGGTCGCGAATCTAATGATCTTTCTATTCTGTCCGAGTCAGCTAGTGTTAAAAACAGTTTCTTTTATCGCCCGTATGATCGTCGCTTTCTCATTTGACGGATTAATACGTGGATTAATATGAGGGTCTAATGACATGACATGACGAAAATCTTGTTACCCGTAACAATGGCGATACGATCGTGCGTATGGACGACACGTCACGTGCGAAATTATATTCAGTCGTCGCGTATCGGGTCAGTCATGTTTCTTCGTAAATTTAACGATTTTGCCGGTAGACATGGACACGTACCATACCGAAATGATGTACGGTTTCGTCGTATGAGTCGGCAGCTAATGCTCTAATATGCGCAAAGGGTGCCATGCCCGTGTCACGCGGATTACCACTAATTGTAGTTTATGCTTTATACTACGTTATTCTCTTGTACGGTCGTTGGGTGTTCGATGTATTAACAGAGATCTGCACATGCATGCAGATATGTACATGCATGCACACAGAGAGATCGGCGCGTGCTACACATCCCTCGCGTGAAGATACGTGATGGATCGTGTACGTACACGTGTATTGGTGAACGCGTCACATCCGTATGATAGAGGTTCCCAAATTTTGCGATCGTTGACCCCGAGCTCGGGGTCGCAAGATAAAACAAGGTATTTTCAAATACATACGTCAGCATATACCATCCTGAACTATTTCCTGAAATATCTTTAGATACGATCACGGGAATTGTGTTTGCTCTGTACCAATAATAATAATAATAATAATAATAAAAAATTTGTTCAATTTAGATTTTAGCATTATTTATGAATGTATCGATATATGCTATTATTCTTTGTACAATTTCCTCTAATGAATCGTTTGAACAGAGATCGTCTTGTGACAAACGATACGTTTCTCTCTCTCTCTCTCTCTCTCTCTCTCTCTCTCTCTCTCTCTCTCTCTCTCTCTCCTTTCTTTTTAAATTCACATAAAATGTCCGAACTGGAGAATAATTATCATCCTGATTGCTTCGAGGTTACCCTTGAGCATGAATCAAGAGTTTTCGAGCATGAATCAACTCGATAAAACATAAATGCATATAATTTGTTTCGATAATACTGCTATATTCGAGAATAACGCGACTTTGTATTTTCTGTTTATTACATATTACAATTATTATATTCGCTCTCACATGTTGCGTAAAGGTGTGATGTAAAATGTGCGGAGATAGTAGCGATTCTATGGGAAGGGAGGGAGCGGAAGGAAGCGGAAGGGAGCGTTTCTTTCTAGAAAATTAACGCAGCATAAAAAGTTATTAGCGCAACGCGCAAGCGGTTGAGCGTTGCTGCAATGTTGCGTTGCGCACGCGGAGTGAGCTCACGGACTTTCTCGGCTGTCATATGTCGGCCGCGTGTCCGTCACGCGGCTGAGCTAAAATAACCGGGCACCTCTGGCTCGCAATTAAGCGACACGTAGCTATATCTATACACAACGTATGATCCCTCTATACGGAAACCTGT
>JAHMML010000031.1:20000-39784 GCA_020341155.1 Eciton burchellii
GTGTGTCGTGTGTCGTATTGCGTGTATGCGCGTGTGTCCCCCTCGTTAAGTGTATACATATACACGTGTCCTGTCACGTAGGGGTGGTGCTGAGTATAACTTGCGGATATTAGTTATTGCACTATTTCTCATGAACGTTTTCTTTTATTTTTCATTAATCCTAGTGATCGACAAGCTAGACTAGACTAGACTACGTCTAGAGCTCTGGTTAAGTTTTTCTCGCCGCTACACGATCTTCTTTACACGTACACCGTGTACGTCCTGTGTATTTGGTGTTGTGTGTATTTACATACGCGTCCTCTTTACACGCGCGCACGCGTGCGCGCGTATAGTTATCTCTTCTTCCGAAGAGAGAGAGAGAAAGAGAGAGAAAGAGAGGGGGAGGGAAGGAGGGAGGGGGAGAGAGAGGGAAAGAGAGAGAGGGAGAGAGAGAGAGAGCGAGAGCGAGAGAGAGAGAGAGAGAGAGAGAGAGACGCGCCTGTCGGTCAAGTATCGTTAAGAGCGCGGTAAACGATTTCGCTCTCTACGCTATGGTTCTCGAATTTTATTCTCCCTCCCCCTATCGCTCCACCTCATCTCCTTCCTTTTCTCTTTTTTACAATTCATCCTATTCCGATTTTATTCGCATTTCCTCGCATTCCTTTCGCGTCTTTTCCGTCATCGTTAATATCCCCCCATACTACAAGTCAAATTACATTAATAATTATCTATCTATCACTTTATGCTACATTTTGGTTTCCCGTTTTAATACCGACGAATCGCGCAATCGGCCGATTCCGCTCGGTCCATGTCTTAGATGTAAACACGCGTACGAGACTACATTAAGTCATCATATACACGCCTTACTGTTTAAGGCGCCTCTCTTCAAATAGACTTTTTACAGGGTCGGGCGTCCAGACTGATTCTTTAAAAGAATGCAGGATCCCTCGCATTTCTTTCTCTGTCGAAGGTGGAATCGAGTCCGAGCGCATAGCGAGCGATTCGACAAGGGGAGCGATCGGGCGAAACGTAAGGAACGTAAAAGTAGCGTTAGCGCCGAATCCGATCTACCTAGCGTCTTTGATTGCTCGTGAACGCCGCCCGTTATATGTTACTGTACAAGATTTGATTGACAGATGCAAACGTGCACGCGGTAACATCTTCTTATTACATAATTCGTATTACGGTCTGCCGTTGGGTCCCTCTCTTACCATTCAATTTCCGTTCGCCCTCTCTCCCCTCGCTCGTTCCACCTTTCACAAAAATAGCCTATATTTTTTTATTTTTATTTCTTTCGCCTAACTAATAATGTACACGATATCTTCTTTTCTTTTTATGTTCTCACGCGTGGGTCGTTTTCTTAAAAGCTAACTCTCTCACGCACAGCGCTTTGTTTTACTCACGACGATTGAAAATAACAGCTCTCGTCGCCGCTGCACGCAAGTGTGTGTGTGTGTGTGTGTGTGTGTGTGTGTGTGTGTGTGTGTGTGTGTGTGTGTATATACATATATATATTTTATATATATATATATATATATATAATATATGCATATATTTTATATGTATGTATATATATTTATTTATAATTTTGTTGCTTTCTTTTTGCATACTCGTGCCGTGTCCTCGAGGCTAGTCACCCAATTTCTATTAGAAAACGAGATTCGATTAGCAGGACAATTTCCATTTTAAAGCTAAAGCTTTAATTAAATGATTCAAGAGTTTTGTAAATTGCAATTGCAATCTGCGTTTTATCGTATGTCTACGTTCTAATATTTTTCGATAACCTTCCTGATAATGAATATTTCTAATATGATCATTACACCAAAGATTACGGAAAGATAACCAAAAAGAATAACATATACATATGTATATTATTTGTTTGTAACGACAGGACAGGACAATTATCTCCAATGTGCATACGAGAGAACTGAGCTGAAAGATGATTAAAAGACTTGATCAACATGCAAAAACTGCAGAAAATAATCGCGGTCGCGTTTACATTACGTGCGATCGTGCATGATAATAATAATTTGTATTACTCTTGTTCTAAATCAAAGATCATTCGTAATAAAATTTAGTAAGTTGAATGCATTCGGGAAGAAAATTACGGTTATTCAATTAAGTGTACATACGTACGAATGAATACGTTTCTAATATATATAACACATCTTGACAATAATGCGAATTGAAAATAAATTTAGCAAAAAGGATCTTTCGATATTCTTCATTCAAACGCATAAAATGGAATCAGAAAGCTCTTGAAAGATATCCATATATATACATATATATATGTGTGTGTATATGATATATATCTATATATATCGATATATCGATTCTTTTCTGATATAATCTCTCTCAAAGCTGCAAAACTAGGCGACAAAAATGCAGCCAAGAAAACGCACATCGTAGCAACAAAATTTCATCGATTATTTTCAAATCCATTTAAATATTACAAATGATATTCTCTATCTGGGAATCACTCGATTGCGATTAAAAACGCTGAAACGCAGCGAATTTTATTGTCGAGCTTCCCTTTTACGGGAAAGTCACTCTTTTAGCTGGTCGACACAATCGCGATCGACGGATCGTTGATCTCGAATCTACTTTCATCACGAAACATCTAGACTCTACGCGATGTTGGGCAAGTTTGATTGTGCCGTTGCTACGCTTCCTTCGCTCCATGTGTCGTACTTTGATCATCGATCTTTTTGATTGAGAAATGTCGAACGTGCTTTTGATTCGTTTAAAGCACGATCCGTCTGTCTTTTGATTAATAACGGAGTCGCCTATTGCCCGTACTCGTTTTTGTTTCAGCCATCATCGACGCGCTTTCCTCCCTTAATCTAACTGTGCCTCTCCCCTCTGTTTGTTTCCTGTCTCCTCTGTTTGCTTGCGAAATTATGGATGATGTGTCCATAGAATGAAATGCCATACGAAAGGATGTCACTCGATAGGGACATTGCGCGAGATGAATCATCGCTCTTTTGAAAGCGCGAAACCATGAATCTTCCGGTATAAATGAAAATAATGACATTGAAGACTCGAATATGCAATTTCAAACGCATCCTATGCGCGTGCGAGATAGATAATGATTCTTCTTGGAAATCATTTTAAATTATATTCTCAAAGATTTGTACTGAGAAAATAAATATTTGTAATAATTTTACACTATATATATATATATATATATATATATATATATATATGTATGTGTATGTACATGTTAAACGAATTAATAATAATAACGCATTAAATGAATAAATGTTTCATAAAAAATAAAAGCATGACAAATTGATATCTGAAATCAAGATTGTTTCATAAAATATCTTGACAAATGTGTAGAGCTTGAAACTATAGTTTCACTGATTTCTCCATGGACTCATCACTGTTGCATTGCGAACTCGTTGCTGCGATATGAAGACAGCCCAAGGGAAAGCGAAGACAAGATATTATCGATACGATAGGTGTGAGTTGCGGTACTTAAAATTGAGAGGGTGAGCAGGAGGATGCTGGTAAGTACACCGATACGTCCTGGAAACCAAGAGACAGAACGATGGAATACAAAAGATCGGGCAGAGGAGATAACGGAGACGCGCGCGCGCGCGCGCTGTAATAAGTTTCAGCTGCTTTTCATCCTTGCAGATATCGAAACTACTCGTGCCACGACTTGTGCCAACCAACCGTAATTCACAGCTCTCTTCGTCTCCTCCGGTCGATCCTCTTCCCCAGGAAGCGGATGACACTCTTTGATGCGGGTAGAGCGCGTCGATGATCGGAATGATCGCGCACAATGATTGTAATCCTAAAACGGCTGCCGCGCGGACAGGGCACGCGTGGACAAAAAAAACTTAACTCGTCTAAGGTCTAACTTTCGTGCTGTTTGTGCAATGTATCTACCTACGAATTATTTATTCTCGTTATTTTTCCTTGTCCCTCTTGCTTGTGCTGTGCGATTTATGCGTCGCGCTCTCTCTCTCTCTCTCTCTCTCTCTCTCTCTCTCTCTCTCTCTCTCTCGTGCTCCTTTTTTCTCCTTTCATTCATTCTACCTTTCTTCCGCTCTTTCGTGCTTCCCTTTCTCTCCTCCTCTGACATACTTCCATGTGTACGATTGCATCCATGCGATTGCTTACATCTTCGCGAGTTTCGTCTTCTCGTCTTCTTTTTGTGTCAATTTGGCCAAGTCGAAATTCGGGACATCAGGAAGATTGTGATAGCTTTCACTTGCTCCTAGGACAATTAAAATACATCGCGTACACGCATCGCCACCTCTACTATTATGCTCGCTTCGTTAATGTTCGTTGTGAGAATTCGTGTTGCTCGCGTTTAACGCAGTCGAGATTGATTTACAGCAAGACGGGAGACTGCCTTCCTCGTGCCTTAAGCTTAACGTTTTATTGCTTAAACGTCTTAAAAGCCGCATCTTCCATGCTGATTCTACGTAGTTACCTTATATAAAAATCTAATGTAGTTATTTAAAAACCACGGCGAAACTCGACACGATCCGGTTGCTCCACGCGTTTCCGTCTCTCTTTCAGCTCGGAAGGTGCTAATTTATCGGTGCCTACGTCGACGCACACGTCTCCGATTGTTTTATAAAAGTATCCAACTGGCCAAAAAGTGCCGCGTCCAAAAAGAGATAGATTAGAATGATAAAAACGTTCGCTGGACCAATCTGCGAAGATTTCACGCGTGAATTATCATTTGGCCACGAATCCGTTGAGGTACAAAGCATTAGTTGAGGTACAGGATCTTCGCAACGACAGAAATGGGGAATAAGACACGTGGGTCCGTTTTGGTAGTTCCATTTTCTCGAGACGGGGACGAGTTACGTGAGGGAGTCCGATTATCTCACCATCGTGGAAACGCTGCGCTATATACGGATATATACGGGATCTATCTCTTCTCCTTATCGCCGAATTTCGAATCGGCCTCGAGCAACTTTTTAATATAATATACCTATCTAACTAACTAATTGTTGAATTTCGTTTATAATAACCTTTATTCTTTTAGGTATATATATATATATATATATATATTTATATATTTATATCTCTTCACGAGTGTGCTTCGTTTAAGCGATCCTTATATTTATACACCGTGATCGCTCGTCCGGCCATCGTATTTGGTCGCGAGCGTCCCGTTCGACATTATGTCTTTGTGTTATATTTTCACTGTTAAGCCCAAACTACAAAAATAATGAATCCGGGTAACGAGTCAGTATCTGGCGGTCCTATTGACGCTTCTTTCTCTTCTCTTTTTCAGGGTTAAGAGATTTTTATACGCATTGTTAAAACGGTGATAAACCGGATATATCGTGACTCCGTTGAACGCGTGCGGACTTGTGATTCTCATGTATTCGCTACCGCTGGACGACAGTAGCGCTGGACAATAGTTAATTAGCGCATAATTGGCCAGTTTCGCTAAAAAAAAACGCTGTCAAATCATCACATGGCAAATTCACGTGTATGCCGGATTTCGTGTTCTGTATTGAAGCCTCGGATACTACTTTAACGGCAAACACTATCTATTTTTTCAAGCTGAGCGAGATGCTAGATTATCCTACAGACTGGACGAGAGGTATTTCCGCTTACTAATCGATAGCGGCTCCTTTCTCTTACATTGGACGTGAAAACTTACGGGAGAGATAGGGTACGCTGGATGCATCTTGCGCAAGGTTACCTATGGTTACGATCCTTACTCGCTATTTTTATTTTTTTCTTTTTCATTCTCGCACTTTGCTTCCTCGTTTCTACTAAGCGAGTGTTATCTGCTATTCGTGGTTACCATCTTTCGATTCGCGTGTCGTCAAGCCGGAAGTGGTATGAGTTTTACTGCTTTTGCTGTGGCGTCGATGATGACGGAAATGTTGTTGTTGTTGTTATTGTTGTTATTGTTGTTGTTGTTGTTGTTGTTGTTGTTGTTGTTGTTGTTGGTAGTGGTGATGGTAGTAATGAAGGAGGAAGTGATGGTGGTGGTAACTGTTGCTGTAGAAGTTGTTCCTGTCGGTGGGGTGTACTTGCTTACCATCACACTAGAAGGCTAGGCGTCAGCCAGTCCTCATCCGCTAGCTGGACCGCAACCAAGAACACACTTTACCATTTGAACACACAAACGCTGGTTAAGTCTTGGTCCGAATTTCAAGAAAGTAATAGAAATATGCTCGACAATAATTCTCTCCCTCCCTCCCGCCCTCTCTCTCTCTCTCTCTCTCTCTCTCTCTCTCTCYCTCTCTCTCTCTCTCTCTCTCGCTCTCCCTCTCTTTCACTCGACCTTGCGCTCGTCTATATGCTCTCTATCTATTGCTCCCTTCTTCTCCTTCATTCATTCTGCATCTCTCATTTCTGCATCATTTTTCATTCTCGCTCTTCTTTGTTACTTCTTTTTCTCTCATACTCTGTTACTATATGGATTCTAATCGATCTGGATCTACCTTCACCATGACTCAACCTCCACCACGTGGTGCAGTAGTAGGGACATAAAAACTGCATGATAATCGCAAGTAGTTGTACAATAGTAAGTTACTTGTATTCGGAGCGCAATAACGGCGAAGCAAACGCAAGATTAGGTTAATGAGTTTTCCTGACCTAATTACTGCAAGCTTCTCTGTTATCATCAGAAAAATCGACTTTACGTTATTACGAAATTCCGGATTGAATAACATGGATTGCAGTAAGATAAATACTTCTTTCCCTTTCGTTTCTTACATTGGTCTTTCTTCCGTTTCCCCTTTTGTTCCGTAGAAAATATTATCCTTTCGTATAAAAACACGCTGCAGCGAGTATTTTCAGGCTGAATTCGAGGTTGAGCCAGGTTGTAGATGCAGTTATCCTGATGCTAATTGGTATTCGAAAGAAAGGATAAGCCAGGCCGTGCGATGATAGTGGTAGCGATCACTGTGCCTGCAAACCGAAATATGTAAATAAAGATAGTCTTTTCAAAGATCTCGAGCATCCCTTTCCGAGCAGTGAAAGTATCGATTGTATTGAGATCGTCGTCGATAATCGGTTCTATCAGCTTTTATATAGACATATTAATTAAAAAGGAAAAATGCAAATACCATTATTATAAGTGCTCTAATAATGCTATTGTTTTCGTATCGAAGTTTTCAGTGATAATTTATTCTGGAATAATTAATTAACATATTAATCGAAGCTAAGAACTCTTGAGAAATGATTCGGAAAGAATTCGTTATGAAAGAACATGATACAATCCATGAACACAGATATCATTCTAGAAGATTATTTATATTTTATTCCCGGAAGTAAAAGAAGAAGATGGAAAAACACTCTAGAGAGATACTCGAGTTGAATTGGGCGAAGTGCAAGAAGCATAATACATGCAATGTCTACATTTCGCATTCCATATTTATGAAAGTTGAGATTTACGTGTAATAGGCGATTAGCTTTTCATATCTGTAATTATCTATATTATTATATATATATAACAAATAAATAAATAAATATATATATATATATATATAACAATATATTTATCCTGTCTCTGATTTTATGTTCTTTATTTCGCTAATTCCTCTTTCATACGTTCCGCACGATCGTGGTTTAAGGAGATTAAGCTCTAATGAGCATGATAAATAAATTTACATAGTCGCGTGTCTGTGTAACTTTAAAATCTTTGGCTCGTGACTGCAAAATTGCGAACATTCAAATGTAAATTTGCTCTCTCTCTTTGGAGTCTCTCTTAGATCAAACGCCGAATTTGGCGATTCTTTTGGCAGCAAAGGAGATATTAGCGAAATAAATGCGAGGCCAATCGCAATTTGCCTTATAAATGACGTATTTCCAGCCATTCCGTTTCTTTCTTCGTTGTTTTATCGCTGCTATCTCTGACAACTCGTGTTCGATTGAGAATGATTTCGATGGCTGGCGCCCGAGCAAGTTTCGAAGAGATATCTCGCTTGACATGCAGTGATATAATACGAGCCCGATTTTTCGGAGAGAGATATTTGTGCGAGAGCAAGCTAACTTTTCTCACCAAAATATCTTCTTCGGCGCGATAGACGAGCAGATCGTCAGTTTTGCAGACCGTTATGTGCTATTTGTACGAAAGATTCGCTAAAACATTTATGACTACGTGAAACGCATATATCTTCTCGAGCACATACGAGGATGACAGGCCGTTTCACTACATTACAAAACTGGAGATTAATGGCCGAAAATCGAAGTCGATACAGGATTTTTGAAATGCTGCGCCATTTTCAATCGCTTGTAGACACGTCGCAGATGATCATTCAAAAGTACATGTAATATAAGAATTCGCCATCTGCTCGTTTTAGAGATAAAAAAATGTGGAAAATGTTTACGATAGATTGTGCATTTCTGCAGAAATTTCATGATGCTTATTACTTTTCTACTTTTGTCGTTTCGATTTTTATGACTGCGTAGCTAGTAAGATGAGCGGATGAATGAGCAGATTTACTTTGGCAAATAAATAGGATTTTTTTTTATTGCCGTAATTATTGTTAAGCAAGATGGTCTTCAGTCTTTAGACTTGTTCCAAGTACGTAAAGTGTATGGAAGTAAAAAAAAAGATTCGTTGATTTGAATTAAAAGCACTACGTAAAACATAAAGACATTGTTAACGATGGTACGCTATTACGTACGTAGTAATGATCGTAAAAGTTATAAATATTTCAAGATTGTTAAACATAATTTTCTAATCTCTCTGCTTCGTTAACGAAGAATGCACGGAAAAATATAGAGAGTGTAAGAAAAAGGAATAGAATTAATTCGAAAATTTCGGATTTTGGATTTTGGAGCTCATCAAGCTTTTAAATCGAGACAGTCTCTTTCAATTTCTCGAAGCCTCAGGTTGTCAAATTCAGAAATTGTTCTTGAAGCAGGAAAAATGCGGGGGCATTAAAAGCTGTGCCGAGTTGAAATGCATTCGCTGCGCTTGCCCGAAGCAATCCCTGATATCTTTTCAAATATTCCGGATTTTTTTGTGGCGATGTCGTTTTTAGCAATGGCGCGTGTGACTGTACGCGGTGCGCACCTTCTTACGTGTGCAGCCTGTGCGGAAAGCAAAATGGTCGAGTACTTTTCTGGACAATCATGATAAGTACCATATTTCATCTCACTGCCATGGACCATAATTTTTTTGCAACATTTCTAAATCTCGACACATCGAGCGGGAATGCGAGTCTGCTCTGGCTCGATGCTTGGTGCAAAGTAAATAAAAATTTCTCCATTAATACGGATTACGTATCGTTACGCGGGTTCTCTCTAAAGATCATACGTCCGAAGTGTGATTATGTGCCGTGTTTATCGTTATGCGGCATCTCTCGTTTACACGTATCTCATGAACGGCTTGTAATGCCGTTGCATTACACCAAGCATCGTCACGAGCTCATTGATCATTGAAGATTCACAAGATCGAAACTAGCCTCATTTCCCCAAAATTTCTATTAACGTCTCTCGAAATTCGGCACAAGATAACAGAAATAATATCGTATCCGTTATTTCTCGTCGTTACTTATGCGAATCCACTAAACATGCAAACAACATTAACATCCTTCAGTCATCATACACAATCACAATCACAGTGCGATCATCGCTGCCGAGGGGAAAGTTTCTTCTCTACGGCAAGATAGCCGTGCATTCATAACTCAACCAGCACAACAACTACATCTAGTCACACGGCAGAGATGGGTAATGCGTCGTGTCATGTTCTTCAATGTTCTTATGGAACAAGCACTTACTTCGTTTACGATCGTTTATCGATATCGAATTTACGATCTTAAATGATATATGTGTATATATATATATATATATATATATATATATATACGCGCATTAAGTCATACATATGCACAAATGACACAATGACACAATGAGTGTTCCATTCTTACCCAGCTCTGTTCGCATCACATCGCATTGTAATCTTTGATGCAGAAGCGCATATACGTGTAGCACTTTTAACAGCAATATGATAACTCATTTATACGCAGCACTATCTCTCCTCAGCGTTTTAAGTGACGACTGCTCGTTTTACCTGTAACGAGCGAATAATTTTGTGATCCGAATTAACGACAGATGAATCGAGAATCAATAATACGGCGCGCCGTGTCGACACTCGTCGATACCCTCGTATCGAAGCTAGCTTATTTCATCAATCACGAACGAAGCAGATAATTTTCGTTTTGCAAAATAATTTGAGACGTAAAGCTCCCGTTTGCATGCGTTTGCAATCGTAATCGCATCGTAAATAATGCTGGTATAAATTTCTGGGATTAGCATATCGTCGTTGTTCCTCCAACCTCGCAATGATCGTTAACTCGAGCTGGAACGTTAAAACCGAATGTACGTGCGCGGTTAATTATATCATACGCGTTACGTTGCGTGGCGGTGTTCGCTGTTTTATTCGCGTATTGGAATTGTACCTGCTGATGTGTGTGTACGTGTACGTGTAGGTGTAGGCGTTCGCCGCGAGGCGTGTGTTCTATCGCCCACGTTCTCGAATGATATACAGTATCAAGTTTACGAGGTTTCCCCAAGATCACCGACAATATATATACATATATACCGCGCGCGACTCGTCCGCCGACACATGCCTTCGATATCCTTTTGATATCGAATCGAGTTTCCACGTGCAACATTTACAAGCCAATGCCGGTACCGACGAAATTGCTTTTGGACGTAACAGGGGCAAGATGCAAAAGGTATGTAAAAAGCGAAACACTCGTACGTTAGCCGACAGATATATATATATATATATATATATATATATATATATATATATATATATATWTACACAGACRGACATAGAGCACACTTGCACGCATGTACAGGTGGGATAGGTAAAGTAATGGTTACCTGGAACTGTTGCATCGGGTAGGCCATCATTTGCGCCGGTGGCGGTGGTGGCGGGGGTGCGGCTTGCACCCCTGGGGGTGCCGTGACCGTCGTGGCGTGGTGTGGTGGCAACTGTGGTCCCCCAGGTAATCCCTGACCCCATCCTGCCGCTGTGCCAGCAGCGTGGACAGCACCCATGCCCATTCTACGTTCATAAGAAATGCATTATTGCACCGATCGCGTAAGCTTGCAGAGAAACGGGCGAATCCGTTGCGATCCGCATTTCGTTCGAGTTCGTACATCGTTATCGTGGAAATATGACACGATATTATATTGCATTGTTGATATCGATATCGCGGCAATCAATTTCGCGGCAAATTTCGATTAAAAATCATCCGAGCGTCGTATTTTTATCATTGACTCTACCAAAGGGTAGCTTTATCGATGCCTTTCGGCAATACGATAGAGGATAGAGGATTTAATATCTGGACGCGTTTATCCGCGCTTTTAATACCGATTACGCTATTATGGGGCGATTATGTTATCAGAAGCGGTTAAACTAATTCGTGAGGTCGTTTCTAAATATCAAGGTCACGCGCGTGCACTCGAAATCGTCGGCTTGTTAATAATAAAATCTCGAGCAGCGTCGAGCTTGGTGTCCCCCTCAAAAAAAAAAAAAAAGGCGAGAAGAAAAAGGAAAGAAACGGAACGAAGGCGAAAGCGTTGTGTGTTTATATTACATCTGGATGTTCGATTATTCAAGAGTTTGCGGTAGAAAAGTTCCCGGTCCCGACCAGGAGGAACTTGCGTGAAAAGCTCACCCCATATATTGCGCCTGTTGATATCCGGCGAACTGTCCATAGGTGTATCCTTGCATGCCCTGAAGAAAGCCACCAGCTTGCATTTGTGTCGCTGTCGTGGGATAAGATTGGGGCGGATACCAGTATCCAAGTTGTCCGGCACCGCCGACGCCACCGACGCCTCCGACACCCGCGACGCCCGCCGCCGCCGCGGCGGCAGCTGCCGCCGCTGCGTAGTATGGGTACGTCGCCGACGATAACGCCTGAAAGAGCACGAGGATCAATGAAATAGAAAGGAGCGAGAACATCGTCCCGATTTTTATGCTTAACGACGCTTAGCGACGCTTAACGACGATGGGATCAGAAATGGCGATCCGAAAATTGGTCGAAAATTTCTCCGCTCGTTCCGCACCGTGCGGTGCGTGCGCGCGCGTAGAAAATCGACATAACGCGCGGACATCTCCGAGTATCGTCCGGATACATTTTTCAAGATGAATCTATCAAACGTCGAAACGATATCCGGGTAGTACTCGTTACGGAAGAGGACACCTGAAACGTATCATCGGTTTTTCCACGTTTACGCTCCCGCTGTTTACGCGGCTCGCGGATGGTTCGCGGAAATAATGCACACGGCCATTACGGCCTTCGTTAAAGCGGCACGATGAACTGGAATATCACGCAAACTAGTTCGATTCCGCTGAATACGAGAACAGGGTACGGCAGGATACGTACTAACGTGATATCCCGCCTCCCTCGGGAGAAGCGCGTTATGGGAATAGAGATCAATTAGAGCGATGTCACGGGCCGAGTAGCAGTGGATGGATGCACGGAAGTACTACCGGGGAGTGCGAGAGGGTTTGGGAAGTACTTCGGGTACCATTCCACCCAGATCGGGCGTACCTACCCGTCCTAACGGAGCTAATTGCTAAGAGACCCAGCTCGACACACTTCGAAGAGAGCCACCTGAATAGACCACCCGAATCTTGCCCGATTCCCTGTCTTCCCTGATTCGCTTCCTCTCTTCCTCCCATCCCCATCCCCTCTTCCTCTGTCCCTCTCTCTTTCTCTCTTCCCCTTTCCTTCCCTTCCTGTTTCCGCCTTTACTCTTTCGCCGGACTTTGGAATCACATATGGCGTGTCGATACGCCGACGAGAATACGGCATCTCAGCGTGAATCGGAGGGAAACGGCCTCCGTGATCGAATTTAGTAAGCGCTTCATTCCTCGAGCGCTCCTCCACCGTTTCGACGGAAAAACCCAAACGTTCGCTGTTCAGCGAAATTTATACTAACGGCGTAACAACGATAAGCCGCAGTTCTATCAACGCTCCGCTTCGCATCTATTCGCATCTATTCGATAGATGCCTAGAGCTCGCAGATCAAGCTCGAATGTCGAAGGTCGATGGCACGCGCTATCCTCTCTTCTCTTGAAATGACTTTAATAAACAATCCTCTTAG
The DNA here is from genome assembly GCA_020341155.1 of Eciton burchellii. NCBI lineage: Eukaryota > Metazoa > Arthropoda > Insecta > Hymenoptera > Formicidae > Eciton > Eciton burchellii. Next base: position 33,048 of record JAHMML010000031.1, read on the forward strand.
GGTGTAGGGTGGATCCTACACCTGCGCACTCGTGTATCCGTTGATATCCGCGCGCGCGGTCAGTGTTTTTACCGTTTGTGCATTACGTCTCGAGTAGAATCGGCGACAGTATTTGCTCATGAAATAAGGTAGAAAAGCTCCCCCGGTTTGATAGCGAGCAGCGATGTAAATGTCGGAAAACAGAGAGGGCGGAATTTCACGTCGAAATTGTCCTCCCGCTGAATGCGGATAAAAGGAAAAGATAGAGAGCGTTTACCTGTCCAGTTTGTTGAGCATTATTAGGATCTCCACTCTCCTTGCCCCAACTGCACTTCACCGTTTGGCCGTTGATGTCCGTGTTGTGTACAGCTACAATGGCGTGCGTGGCCGACTCCTTGGTAGAAAACCTGGAATCGAAGGGGGATTTAAGTCTTTTGTTAGAACGTGTCCTTCGACGTCGGTTGCTGCTGCTGCTGCTGCTGCTGCTGCTGCTGTTGCTGCAGCATGTGATGTATAAAAAGAAATATCCCCAGAGCGATGCGGTGCTCCCTCCGCACCGGTTAAACCAGGCTATCTTATTATGGTAGCTCAACGAAATGGTGCCCGCGACCGGCGCAGTGTTTAATTTATGCGAGTTTACTGCGCGCACGAATGAGCACGGTAATTGTGAATCTCGACGGATCTAGATTACTGTAGATGTAGGCGTCCGATGTTAAATTCTACGCACCGGTTAGTTTGGCGGACTTAGTTTCCGCCTTAGTGTCCGCCAGGACAAAACTATCGTCTTGGACGGACAAATTATAATTATTATAATTACTTATATAGATAAAGCGATCCTTTAATATTTCTTCGTTTTCTTTCGGTTATTCGGCAAAACTTAAACATTCGCGATAAAGTGAGAAAAAGTGAGAAGTGGGAGAGAATGGTGTCTCGGTGTCGCGTTTGATCGCGTGATCGCGTGAAGCTGCTCATTGCTCAGGGGATACATCGACTCGAGTCTAATGAACTTTGAGTCTCCTGGAGACAAGAACAAGAGGAATCTTCGGAAATCTGCTTGCAGAACGACGAGTCCGGCGGAATAGCAAGACTGGCAAGTGGAATCATTGAATTTATCGAGGATTAGGTCACTCTTAACGTTCGCGTTCAAGATCGCACAATGGCGACTCCGTCTAGAGGGGAATTCGCCCCTCCCCCTCCCCCCGCCCCCACTCCCTTGCCATTCGCGAACGTTGAGTAGGACGAACGATGGTCATCGTCAGCAACCCCTCTTCTCTCCCCCTCCCGTACCTCCGTTCCTTCTAAGAACGAACCTCGAGCGATAACCAGCAGCAGATAAGATTCTTTCTTTCGCCCGAGAAGAAAAGACCTCCCCACCCTCGCCGACCTTTCCACCTTGCTCCCTCGCTGTAGCTCGCGGTAAGTCCATACGTCATCCCGAGATATTCGTTTCCGGGGTGCCGGCTAGCTACGGGAGAGCGGAGGGACGGAGGGAGGAAGAGCAATTAGACGATATCTGGAGCGACGGTGGACATTGTCCACCAGAGCTGGCGGAACTGTGACAGAAGCAGCGGAGGCTACGTAGTAGGTATCTCGAGTGAGGACGGGGGAGGATATCGAGCAACGCGCGCGAGAAAGGATAAGGCGCGACGGAGGGGGAGGCACGTAAGAAAGGGTTTTTTTGCGCCCTTCTGCTCCTGCCGCTCCTTCCCTCCCCCTTTTATCATTCGTTCTAGAGCAACCCTCCCACGCTCTCGGCAGTCTTTTCTGAGGTAGGTCACGGATACCCAGCGTCGTCGTTACGGTGAAGCGCTGAATTCGCTTTCGGGGGATATAAATGCTCAGCTGGATTCTGAGCTGTTGGATTCTTTTGTCTGCGCCACTGACGATATCGAACTCACGGAGACTGCGTCTCCGCTGAAATTTATAATCATTCCTTGATCACTGCGTGATCGTTCGCACGGCAAGACGCGATACCAGGCATAGCAGGCTTCGCCTGCGCGAAGCGCGCCGATGATCGATACTGATCCTCGTTCGCACGCGGATATAATCTCGCGCGCTTTCACGGAATCGCTCTCATCTGAGCTAATCGCTTTTATCGAAGAGTCTAACAATGCTTGGTCGATGTTTCTAAAACGTACACAACTCGCGCGACATCGAGCAGTCGGGGAATTGAACCGAAATGTATGATCTGCGCGGATGTAATGGGTAGATTAATGAAATGGCCACGATCCGAACTCGATGAGTCCGACATGCTGCCATTGACCCGGCATGTTCTCGCGTTTCGTGCCATAAATCACAAGTGACGCTGCGTATTGATGCACTATTCATGCGATCTCCTAATATTTCGTAAAATCTCGATTGATGATTCGCGTTACGCCGCCACCAATCGTCGCACATGATTTTGGCTAAAGTTTTCCTCGAGTTTCTGCATTAGTGCGCATTACACGCTCGTAATTCGCGTAATTTCATTTCGCATCAACGTGACTCTTTCTATTCGTTCTGATTGCGATAAGAGCCGAGATTCGTTCCTTCTTGATGAATCGATCTGAGCTACATTGGCCATGAGATGAGTGAAATAAAAAATTTTTTAGAGAATAATTTTCTTGACGTATTCTTGCGATTACTGCGAAGGAAAGTTGCAATGTACCAATAAAAATATGTATGACCATCGTCATTTCGCTTTACTAAAAATTTACTCAGAAATTGAAATTGATTTCATTATTCCCCTTTTGTTTCATATTCTCGCTCTCGGATAATATTCTGGAAAGTGTTATCGAATCCAACACTATTAATGAGTGCACACCGGCGCATTTTTAGAAAATAACGTAAAATGTTAGATATTATTATTACGATATACCGTCGAAAAATAGTTAAATTAAAGTTTGATTAAATTTACGATAACGTATGGTAATGGCGTATTAAGTTTCTGTCCTGGATATCCATTTTTACAAGGTAGTAAAAAGCTTCGGGAATTAACCAAGTTTGATTATATAATCAGTGAAATGAGTTTGAAGGATTTCATACCAAATTGTTCCATTTTAATTCTTCACGTTCCGAATTGGCCTTAAGTATTCTTTGTAGAGCCCCGCTGATCGATAAATCATTTTGCGATTTAAACAGCGATGGAATAAAGTGGCTTTTAATTGTGACAATTTATTAAAATGTAGACCGTAATCCGTATAAAACGTGTTTAACTTGCCTTATCGGAGGAAAAGTTACGCTGGATTTCAATGAAATTTGTATCCAATCTTCGTGCGATTAAGAAAATTCAATGAAAATTCAATGAAAATTCAATGAAAATGCCACTTTATTCCAGAGCCATTTTTATTGACGGAACGGGCCAATTAAACAAATTGACATCGATATATCTGCGATCTAGATGATCGCGAGAGCGATAATAGTCGATAACAGGATTCGCATCGATCATAATCACGTAATTATTCGCTTGAAACAGCCGGAGAACATTTTTATAAATAGAGATTACACATTGGGCAAGAGATATCGGATGATGCTGATGATATCTGCGAATACGATGCCGACTTTACGACGAGCATAAGCAAAAAGAGAGGATAACTAGAGCAGTTACTATTTCCAGTGACCTGCACATAAAAACCCGAGCGTGGCGAAATAACTGGCGCACCGATGTGGCGATGCCGATCGCCGTATTAATAGACGCGGTAATATCTCCTCGCGTCGCATTCTAATTTTTATTTCGCATCTGAAATGCGCTTGAAACAAAATCGAAACTACATAAACTTTATTCGGAGCGTGACGCTTATCAAGCGCGACGCGGGAAGCCGCGAACGTACTCGTTCGACGTGGCCGCGTATGCGCGCGGGGATATTTTTACACGAATACGCGTTACGAATAAATCCGCTGCGCGCGGAGTGAACGTGAACGAGAGTAAACGTTTAATTAAATCTCGCGCAAGTTAGCGCCAAGGCGCATTGTACGCTCGCGAAATAGCAAACGATCATCCCCGTCGATCGCGAGACGTCTGAAAGCGCCTCGGGGAGTTCACCCTCCACGGGTTCCACTGACAACTTGAAAAGCTGCTACACACGACGTCTACCTACCTTGCGCCGTTTCAGCAACGGCGATTGATAATCTTCAGGGATCTCGGAATCCAAAATTATCGGTTTTATTTGGCATAATGCGCGGGAGGAGGATAAACCGCAAGGATGTACGACGAGGCTTTCCATTACGGGGCTTGACAGCGACATCTTTCACGCAGCGCGCGATTTATCGAAAGCTCTTTACATTTCAGCTGAGGATTTTATAACGAACCTTTACCCGAGGGAGTATCCTTTTAAAGGATAATGCTCCAAGTCGAACCAATAATTTATCGGCCGCTGGTAAGTATATTCGAAAACGCGGGCATTGATGTGTCTATTATCAATAATACATTTTAAATTGTAATTATGTATTAATATGATGTAATACGTCGCTGTAATTAGCAATTATATCCCGCGATGCGGCCATAAAATACCATAAAATATCATAATCGAAGAGAAGAGAATTTACCTGATGAAGGCATAGCCTTTGTCCTTAAATACACGAATTTCTTGGATGGATCCGAAGGGTGAGAAAGTCTTCTGCATGAGCTCTTCTGTTAAACCGTTGGTCAATCCGCCGCAATACACCGTGCAGTTGGTCGGACTACTCTGATTGTAAACCTCGTCGAACGTCAGCGGCTTTGCGTTTGCTGCAAGACAAGAGGACAAGGCACATTTAGCTCCCCGTATGTCACGGCGATCCGAGAGATGTAAGAAAACTGGTTCAAGCGTTAACGGATTCGTGGCTACGAGCTTCCGAGTACGAGCACTCGTCGCACGTGTCTCCTCATTCACGGTGAAATTTCTCGCAAAACGAAGCTTTCGCTGGTAGATAGCTGCGTAAAATCTGTACAGGATTCTTATCACAGCGGAGGCAAAACGTAAGGTGCAAAGAAGTGTACGGAATCGCGTCTATCGCGAGAGCTCGATCGACTAAACGAGCTCCGCGCTGCGAATTTTTAGATTATATTTGGGAATTTCGACGTTTATTCTATTCATGCCCAGGAGAGATTAATTATCCTTAGCAGATGTAAAATTTAAAATCGTGTAAAAGTTTAACAAGTTTTGCTTCATGTGTATGTACTGTGGTGCATATACATATGCCTGTTTACATATGTATACATATACACTGTATATACACTGTGCGCGCAACTTGTTTTAATTGATTTCAGCACAGCAATTTTCTTCGATCCTCGCGCTTAATTCATTACGCATGAAATAGTAGCGAAATAACGTTTCATCGACGTTGCAAGTCACGACAACAAAATCGCCCCTTAATTAGGGGAACGCCTGAGGGAACGTCGTAGCGTTTACTTTATGATCAATCAATGCGGCGCAGAGTCGCGTCGCTCCGTAATACGTAAACTCCGCTCGGCCGTAATCATGATTGGCGCGGATAAAGAACGAGTATCGCGCCCAAGCGGGACACATGGGAGCGTTCATCAGAAAACGATCAGCGCGCGGCGGATCGAAACGATTATTCCGTCTCTGCGACGGATCGGATGCGGTCCCGATGGCAATACAAGAAAGAACACGCACGTGGAGCCTCGGGAAGCCATTATTGAAAGTATCCGCTTCCAGATCGACGCGACAGATCTCTCGCGTATCCTTTACCGCCGCCGCCGCCGCCGCCTTGGCATTACTTTTACCGATGCCGCGAGAGAGGGAGAGAGGGAGGGAGAGAGGTCAACCGAGTTTCACGAGCAAAGTGGCCGAAGCGGGACGCGAGCTGCTCGAGATATCGAACCGCCGATGCCAAAGAGGTTGAGCCCCCGTCAGCTAAGTTTACGATCGCACGGAGGTTTAGCCTATACGGCGGAAGCGGGCTACGGGGGTGTAAACGCGACCGGTAAACCACGGCCTGTAATTGCCTCGTTCGGGGATAGGAGGTTCTCAGAACGGCGGAACGTCCCGTTAAGAACTTACCCCGGGACGTTCTCTTCTTTTCTCAAAGCTCGGCATTATCTCTTTATTGCCTGGCGAACGTTACTCTCGGTATTCCCGGCGATGCCGGCGCGGCCGGTCGTCACCGCCGTTGCCTATGGTCGGCTCTAAAAAAAATTTCCGTTTGCCCGGAAATGCTTATTTCGCAAGAACGGGCGGATTGAAATATCCCCGCATCCCCGGGCGGGGATCGCGCGGTCGTGAACTTTCCTTTTTCTCTCTTTTTACGCTTCCGTTTCTCCTGTGATCGCGGCTCGTTTCCCCGCGGCTTAACTGCCGGGGATTGTTATACGGCAGGTTGTAAGGACCGATGCGTCGTGGCGGCACGATTAGCGCGATATCATCTCGAGAATCGTGCAACGGCAAAATCTCATCACGTGCTTTATTATGCTTGGTCATACTTGGCGCGCATGTGGAGAGATAGCAAATTTGAGCAAGTTTCGTGAGCGGGTTTCTCGAAATCGCTGTTATATTATGCAGCGAGTACAGCGAATGTACGCGCTGTACTCGATGCGTTTAAGCGTTTACGTCGTATGGAGCCCGTTATTTTTATCTCTATAGCGTTTGAGCAGACCTTAAACGTACCTCTATTCACGGATTATGTACATTTTACGCTGAGCTGTTATTTTACAGAATCTTCAAGTGGCAAGCATTCATCTCAAGATGCAATTAAATAGAATTATCATATAGAAAGAAAGAGAGACAGAGAGAGACAGAGAGAGAGAGAGAGAGAGAGAGAGAGAGAGAGAGAGAGAGAGA
>JAHMML010000031.1:39794-64134 GCA_020341155.1 Eciton burchellii
GAGAGAGAGAGAGAGAGAGAGAGAGAGAGAGAGAGAGAGGAGGGGGAAGGGGAGGGAGAGAGAGAGGGGGAGAGAGAGAGAGAGAGAGAGAGAGAGAGAGAGAGAGAGAGAGAGAACGATACTATTTATACGTCTAACTTGTTGCAATCTTGTAATCCTACTCAGAACATGCAAAATCTTTTGCCGCATATTGCGAATAAATGAATCTCTTGGATCAATCCGATGCGAGAAATTCAATTTTCTCGAAAGTAGCACACACGTACACACACGCGCGCGCGCGCGTACACACACACACACACGCGCGCGCAAGCACGCACGCACGCACGCACGCACGCACGCACGCACGCACGCACGCACGCACGCACGCACACGATTTATTAACACTTTATATTCATTAATCGGTTTGAGATTCCCTTAGATATAATTTAAACTCGTACCAGACGTGTGCGCGTTGTATGTGATGTAGAGATAAATGAATTTTCGCTTATAAATGATTCTATTGGAAATGCAACGAGAACCATCCTCGATCGCGCGATAGTAACCATCTCATTAACAATTTTATTCCGTATACTTTGGCACTCTGGAGTGCATATAACGCGGATATACGCCGCGGCGTATTTTAAAGAGATACGAGATCCATAACTCATATCCTCCTTTTAGAACTGCAATAAATTGCCTCCGGCGGAATATTAATTTTATATTGGATTTTTTTAGCACGGGAAGCTGTCACTATCTTTCCGTCAATACTTGTCCGCAGTTATGGACGCGGTTTTTCGAGATTTTAAACCAGAGGAGAAATCAAGATTCAAGATATCGAAGATCGATCGGAAGTATTGCTCCCGACGTTCCGAGGCAGTTATATCGAGAATATCGCCTTGAAAAATTGAAGAGCTATTGTGGATCTATGGCAAACGTTCTCGTACGGGTACGGGGTTCCATGAACGAGAAAGAGAGAGAGAGAGAGAGAGAGAGATTCAAAGAGATTCGAAAGAAAAATTGAGAAGATAAAGTCGATTCAAACGCGGAATGCTAGCGAGGGAAAGAATAACTGTACGCGATCGTATTTTTATCGAGCTTCATCGATTCTGGTGGCATGTAAGACATGTGGGCATGCAGATGTTTAAAATTTAATGGTGTGGATAATGTTGCGTGGATAATATCGACTCCTGTTCCGCTTGACAAATCGCTATTATGCTATTGCAATCCTGGACTTTAACGAAGCTCGCATCGTTAATGCAGAGAGGAGGGCTCTCTAACGCTCGAAATTGCTAGAGGAAAATTTGTAACAAGTTACAAAAGCGATAAGCGTCAACGTCGTCATATCTTGCTCGCAGAACTCATCGGTCTACCGACAAAGAGAAACGATTTCTTTCATAGATAAGATTCAACGGTCTAGAAAATTTCTGACGTAAAAGAAGAAAAGGGAAAACTATCGATCTCTCTTTCTCCCTCTCCTTTTTTTTTTCCTCTATATCAGAGAGTACATAGGGTCATCCGATGCAGCGATGCGCAACATGCGGGAAATTTGTTTTCGGATTCATAATTCTCGAGAAGCATTCGACATTTCGAACTGGCTTCGAACTGGCGCTGGCCTTATTCTCCCTTCGCGGATTCTTAGTACTTTAATCGAAATATCTTCTCTCGAGATTGGGCTGTGCCGACCCAAACTGATTCGATTCCACCGCGAGTGCGCGATGTTCCAATTTAATCCCTCGGGCATGACTTTCCCGGCGTTTCCATTTTAAGTGGCCGATTCATGCGTCGTATACACTTAAGGTCTTAATACACTCGTGACCCTAACGTGATTGCACGGTCTTGAGAAGGCTATTTACCGGCGTATTATAGTCGCGGTCACATACAGCCGATATGTTGGAAGTTGGACGTTTTCGAGAGCTCTCCGCTCGCAGAAATTGCGTGTCAGTTTACGCGCGGCAATAAAAGTAAGTATAACTACTTTCGAGTATTGGGCACGCCAGCGTAGCGGCGACGCTATTAAAGCGACTAAAAATTCCGCGGAGGGATTTCCCTTAAAGTTCCATCGGGCGAAATCGATCCGGCTCGTCTCGGCTCGTCTCGGCTCGTCACGGCTCGTCACGGCGCGAATTCGCGTCTGCAAGAAAGTATCCAAATTTGCTGGTCCCGTCGGATCACTTTCCCTCTTCGAAAATGGCTCGTGATTTATGATCCCTCCGGACCTGCCCGGCCGGAGATCCGCCATTACGGAAACAGCCTGTAGTTGTGGATTCGGCTCATTAGGCAGCTGATTACACGGACATGCCCGAATCGAAGTTCTATATGTCGGGATCAACGTCGGGATACGGTGGTGTATTCCGGCGAAACTTTATTCTTATCCAGCAGGCCGAGCTCCACTTGGCCATCGAATAACTAGATTTATCGCGCGAATCTAGTAACTTTTTACTCGACTGAATTTCCGATAACTCGTCTCTCCCGAGAGCCGGGAGAGATGAAAGATCAACAAGAAATTCGGGGGTAAACTCGAAATTTTCTACCGACCGCGCCCGAATCCGGGCCGGTCCGCCGGTTCCGACTCTAAGTAGAGAGACAGAGAGAGAGAGAGAGAGAGAGAGAGAGAGAGAGAGAGAGAGAGAGAGAGAGAGAGAGAGAGAGAGAGAGAGAGAAGGAGAGTGGAGAGTTGCAGAATAGCGAGGCGAAGAGGGAGGAAAAAAAAAAAGAAAGAGACCGGCGGCTTTGGACCGCCGCAATATCTCCTCGCTCTCTCCTTCCTCGCGTAAGGGAGAAGTTTCCACTTTTCTCCGTTTTATGGCGGACGGAATCTCCAGCGGTGGACGATAGAACTCGAATGTACGTATCTCGTACCCCCTTAAATAACGCGGGCGCTTGAAGTTTCGTTGGCACCGGTCACCCCAGCAGCGCGCCAATATTCGCCCCGGGCTAAATTCATGGGAGCGAGCACTAAGTGGACATTGGCCGTCGCCGTGGCCCTTCTCCTTTTTCTTATTCCTCTCCTCGCGAGGTTCGAATGGATATCTGAATAATCGATGTCCGTTGCGTTTGTAACTTTCCTCCCGGTGGTTTATGCAAATCGGACCGCGTCGAACGGAGCGGGACGGCCTCCTCTTGATCTCCGCCCCTCGCCGGATATCTCGCCGGACTTTCCGGACTTTGGATATCGTCGCGGCCTTTGTCCGCGGCCTCGCGTTGAAATGAGAACGCGTTCCGAATCATCTCGCGCCAAGCAGGGACACGATGCAAGGATCCTTGAAAAAACGGAAAGCTCGCAAACGGCCTGCGACTCGCATTCGTAAGACGCGTGCGAGTCGCCGGGCTTGTAATTAACTCGCCGCGTACGGATGTGTTTTTATCGCCTCGCGTTTTTTCACGTCGCGTGAGTTACATCGGTGAATTATGCTCGCGTGTCCACGTTCCCGTCACTCGCCCCTGCGCACGAATTTCAATTAATTAAGAGATACTGCTCCAGGAACATTGCTCGAAACATTAGCGGGCGGGGAGAGATATCGAACGAGATACCGTGCACGTGTATAAAAGTGCACGTAGGACAAGTGCGCTGTAAAAAAAGGGGTCGGACGCAGTGTACAGCCGTATGAGTAATGAGATGCGAAATATGCGAGATTACGATCACGTGCTCGTGGATGGAAAATGACGCATCGGCGTCAGCCGATCTCCTTCGTGAAGATGAGGGCCGAGAGCTCTTCGAACCGAGCGGTTCGCGTCGGGACACGACACTCTCCCGAAACGGAATTACGTAAAAAGTGTGAAATGGGACAAGAGTGAGAAATGGGAAATAATAAGAAACATGAGAGATAGAGCGAGAATAGAGAATAGAGAAGGGGAATTCGGTTATTTACCGAATTTACCTCGCTCGCTACAACAATTCCCCTCTCTTTCTCTCGCCGTCAATACGAAGCTTCGCTTCGTGTCGCGCATTCGTGCAACTTTAACAATCCCTTCGTTCAATTTGGAATACTTCGCAGCGCTACCGCGCGATGATGACTCTCCAAATAAGGGCAAGTATACGAGCATGCACATTAAAGCCAATAGTATACAAGTTGTATTGCAAAACGTTACGACACGTAAAAAAATACTTTTAATACGAGATCGGAACGACGTCACTACACACGCATGTACGTGCATACGGTGTGTACAATCACACCCGGTATGCACGTACATGAGAGACCATCACACAAGTCTACCAGTTTAGTTTACCATACCAGTCTAGTCGTACTATAAACAGCAGTTCACTCGCTCGTGATTTTCAAACAAGTCGTAACGGAAAATATTTTCCGCAACGTAACACGGAATGGAGATACGTAAAGTGTAACGTGTTTCGTGAAACGAACCACTGACATCCGTAATTTCATCCGTGTAAACATACGAATGTGCGTGTATCCGTGTTAACGGAATGAAAGAGAAGGGGAAAAAAAATGAGAGAAAAAAAAGAAGAAGAAAGGAAAGAAAGAAAGAAAGAAAGAAGAGAAAGCGACGACAAGATAGCCGTATATTATAGATATTTAATTACGCGTTATCGCACTGCGCTTATTGACGCTTATCGACCCGGCGATGCGTGGACCCGGAGAAAGGCGGACGAAAGAGGGAACGGCTGTATATCGTGGGAAGAAAAATAGGAGCGACAAAATATTACTTATCGATATATTTTATCGATCGAATCAACTATCGATAATTGGTCGCCGAAATGCTTGCGATCGCTTCGTGATCCCCTCCCCSCCCCCCCCCCCCCCCCCCCGCCCCTCTCAAGCCCGCGGTTGATCTGTCGTAATATTTTACGGCTACGGCGGTGAGACGAATAGCAGTGCTGATATTTTTCTCCACGCAAATAACGTATACAAGTACGAAGAGTGAAATATGGAAAGAGGTAAGAGTATATGATGAATATAATTGTAGTAGTAATAAATACAACATAGAGACAAGTAATGTAATAATAATGTAATAGAGGTAATCGAAAGGTTGCGAAGTATTAATTATTGAAAAAGAGGTATAAGAAGTAAGAAAAAAGATTACGAAACATATTCTTAATAAAGGGTAAATTAGATAACGTTTGTAGCTAGCTTGCTTTGATTGTGGTCAACACTTACACACTTGCTCATGTTCACACCACCTCTCTTTCTCTTTCTCTCTTTTCTTTGTTACTGGCCTTAACTCCTGACGCATCATCCTCCTGCAAAATATCCGTGTTAAAACGACACGTGCAAAAAAAACAACGCAGCAACGATTCGTATGGTCGTACATAATTCCTAATAATCGCGGCAACGTCTCTAGGAAACGTGGATGATCAGATGGATTGTTCGGATTACCGTGCGATTACCGTAATTAAGTAGCGTTCTTGCGCGCGAGAAAAGCGGGCGGAATAAAGCACGCATACATCGTCGAGCGCGCTTCAATAAACGATCGATAGATCGAGCGATCTCTCTTCTCCCGTGATACGTTATCATCGTGCGTCATCTCGATATTTAATCTCAGACGGAGGTTCCAACGCGTTGCGCTGCAGATCCGCGGCGGAAAAAATATCGAGAGACTTAGCGAGGCTCCTGTCCCGATGATAAATGAGCCGAGTCGGTTTGACGTTAGATTCGTACGCCAGGCAGCACGATGCAGGTATTAGTCAAGCGTAAATTCGCGATACAATAAGGTACATGAAGAATGGCGCGGCAAATGCTCTCGATCACGCGGGGGGGGGGGGGGGGCTTTGTACAAATGCGCTACATTAAATGAAGTCTACGTTTGAATGGATTTTCCTCCCTTTCTTCTTATCCTCGTCGTTCGTACGATAGTTTGTACATCCTTATGCCGCTACGGCACTAACGACAATTTAATGGATCTCCTCATAATGACAAAAACCGGCTATTTCCTGACCAGTTTCTCTCCTATCTCTCAAGATTACGCTATAAACTGTACGATGCGCCTTTTTACATGGATAGCATGGCCGTATATCGACGCACGATGAGATTGCGCGTACAAGTTATAACCGTAAGTCATAACTTTTATAACTGTCCTCTTATAGTCAGCTTCGCAACGAAATTATCTTCTAATTAACTTTCGATTAACGAAATTCATTCCTTCAGGCCTGCGCGCTCGCGCATCATCGAGTATTCTCTTTTCTCCTCGATTATCGATCTTTGCTTCGCATGTATTTACGTCGGATAATGTAGCTTCGTGTAGCTTCGCTACGATGACACTCGACGACACTCGATATCCCCGTCAAAGTACCTCGCTCCGCTCTCGTTCCAATTCGAACAACCTTCGGTCAGTCGGCGATTAATAATTGACAATCTTTATTCCATTCCGCGTACGTGCAGGTCTAAATCGTAAGGTCGACTCTTAAGCAACGTGGCGAATCGAGAATCGAACGAGTCGAGAGTCGCGGAGCGATCGGATGTTTCGGATTAAACTCGACGCGAGGTTCCTACGGAACGTATCGCGTAAATTCAACTTGCACCGCGGACGACGCGGATGCATAATGCAAATGCATTTGTTTGCAAGGGCATGTAGCATGTAGGTGGAGCCTATACCCTGCAGAAACAGACTGCAACGGAGTAAGCACGGACGCGTGTTCTCCGCAGGGACATTATCAGGACTAATAAACCTACCGAGCCAAACCACGGCTGCCATACTTTGCCAAGAAGGCTGAGTAACCGTGGCCGTTAAAGTTTCCGTATAATCTTGGGATAGGCGGTTTCCCGCCCCGAGGAAAAGCTTGCCTCGGACCGCGCTCGCACCGAACTTTGAGCCACATCCGAATCTATGCGAAAGGGTTACTCGCTTATTATTTATGACTCTTGTTTCGTGCTCTCGCTGCATCTCCGTCATGATCGCGCTGCGCGGGCATCTCTCCCCCTTCATGCAAATATTCATCTGCATTACATCCGCGTAACTGCGACTTATGTAACGCGATTAGGAAGAGTCGGAGAATTAGAGGGGTCTCGCGTTTCACGATTTCATCCCGAGCGGATCTCCGACTCCGTGTACTTTGATTGATGATAAAGCAGCGTTCGCGATGGCATCGTTTAATTTTGTACATCATATTATATCGTTGTGCATTACACGTAATCATCCGATCATACGCGATCGACGAGCGAGACCATCGCGTTTTATTTTTAGCACCGAACGCATCCTCGCGTCACATCGACGCGCGGCTTGTGATAGCGCGAAAGCGTTTCTCTGCGCTTTGATCGAATATATATCAAACCGGATTCATCTATCCGTTATTGCGACGGATTGCCATGGATTTCTAATCGACATGTTTTCGTCGATGTAATCGATCGATGGCACGAGTTAGCTTCCAGAATCGAGTCTAGCTCGGTGCTTCGTGCTTCGTACTCCGTTGCAGCGGTTCGCAAACCCGTTCTCTCCGAGCCAAGCCAAGATTTGTAGTCGCGGCATAAATTCGAGCTCTTGCCCTCCTCCGACTTGCCCTGATAGATTGGCGGCCCCGATAAAGGCGTCCCATACACCTGTATTTAGGTTCGCACTCTTGGTGCGTGCGTTAAAGCCGCCCGGTTCGAATCAACTCGCGCGTCCTGACGGTCGTCGTCTCGCTAAACATTTCCAGAAGGCCGCCGCTGCGCGTGTAAATCGCGGTTTATGATCGCGCTCATGCGGAATCGCGCAATTAGAAGCGCGGATTGTACACAGACCCGATACACGCGTGCATCGCCCCTGCTACGTGGCCGCGATACCCGAGGGCGAGGGTGAGGATGGGGGTGGTTTTGCGCCTTTCAACCGGGCTAACGCTGGTAATTAATACACGGCTGCCCGACGCGTCAACAATTTCATCGAATTTCCCTGCGAGCTTAGGCACGAGCGCGTATTACGGACGCGGTCTTGGTACTTTCCTGCCGGATCAGTCGGTCGCGAATTATCCTGTTGGGCGTATCGTCACGATAATACCGCCGTGCGGATCGCGGATAAACGGCGCGAGCGGAGAATAAGCAGGCGCAGAGGATGCGAAGGAGAGAGAGAGAGAGAGAGAGAGAGAGAGAGAGAGAGAGAGAAGGGGGGGAGGGAAGAGAAAAAGAGGGAAAAAGAGGGAAAAAGAGGAAAAGAAACGCACACGGGAGAAAGACAGAGGAAAGGCGAGGCGAGGCGAGGCGAGGCGAGATGAGAGACGGAACGAAACGATCCAGCGAGAGAGAAACTGATCCGAGCGTTTAAAGAGCCACGGGGGGTGTTCAACAGCGTTCCGCACTCGACGACGAAATGGTCTCCCGCCTCGCCGAAACGGGAAAACCAATCCTCTCTCTGCGCACCTTCGCTCGCTTTTCGCCTATGCGCCTATATTACCTTCGATCCGCATCTCCGCCGAGCTCTCCGCCACCCTCCGCGGGCAGCACCCTCCGCTGTCGCCGGCGCCGTTACCACCGATCCTCCCCTTCCCCCAGGCCCTCCGTTCGTCCTCGACCTCGACGTCCGACGTGTTCGGCACTACCTCCGTTCCCAAAGCTGATCCGCCAAACGTCGTGCGGCGTATTCGCGCAGCCGATGGCTGCCCTCAGGAATTTCATTTCGCGCCGGGCTAATTATACGCCGCGCTTTTGCGCGCGCGAGACTGTCGTCATTTCTGTCGATGCGCGGCGCGCATCGCGCCTGGACCATCGCGCGAGGATCCTCCTCGTGTAATCCTCTGTCGGCAATTGCGGCTCCGGAATGGAACCGTGTTTCGAATGGCAGCTTACAACGGGAGGTTCGCAGGGCGATTACGCGCGGACTCGAGGAATTCACGGCACTCCCGGAAGCGCGGCAGACAACCCCCTTCGCGGACCTGATGATACGGGCGATCGTTTCTCTTCGCAAGGCGAAACTACGGGAAAATACACGAGTGATGCATGAGTGACGGGGGGATGAGTTCTCGGTTCGCGCGGTAATTCGGCCTCGTAATAATTCGCGATCTTATCCCGAATTGACGCGCCGACCGCTAGGTCGACTGACGAGCGCTAGTCGCATCCGTGAATTTCGCGAGTTTCACCCTGAACGTACGTCTCGTGTGCCTTCGTGTGCAATCGTCGCATCTGTCGCGGGGGTGTCGGCGGAACGCTCGCAAAAACAGGTTAGCGAGTGTATCACCGTTGGATTGGTCTCGCTTCCGAGGTGCTGATAGCGGTGATTGCTCGGCCGAGAACCGAGGGGTTGAGTTTGGTGGTTGCGGCGGTGACTCGTTCCGCGACTACTCACGAATTACTACTACAAACATCGTCTCTCTCTCTCTCTCTCTCTCTCTCTCTCTCTCTCTCTCTCTCTCTCTCTCTCTCTCTTTCACGTTCTTTTTCACGTGCTCGGTCGCCGGCGATCCGTCTTTCGCCACCGGTTCTCGCACCTACATCGCTCATCCCTTTCTAAAATCACCGCCTCATCCCGCCCCCGCGCTTTTCTGCCATCATTTACTTTCGGCCACTTTCACGATTAAATGGCCGCGAAATTGCGACTGTTTTACGCGAGCTGGATAGCCCGGATAGTCCGCGGTGGCTTCGCTACTGGCAATGGCATTTCTCCGCGGAGAAAAATGCCGCGGCGGCTCTGTCGCGTTTTATCCGTCCGATCAATTATCTCGCGCCGTTGTTTACGATTTATGAAGTGCGAGGGAAGCACGAGCGACTCATCTTGGATGCTCTCCCAGCCTCCCGACAGTGATTTTCCATAACGACGCGCTCGTACCTACGTACGAGAGGAGCGTTGAGCAATGACGACGACGGCGGCGACATAACTTAAACGCGTAAAAGTAATAAATTATGCTGCAAACGTGAGCCTAATTATCTCCAGCTCTGGCTCCTCTGGCTCTATCGTATAATGCTTTTGTAATTCTTTCGTTCCGCAGCGATTTGTCTCTTTTTTCTTTTTTTTTTTTGTCTGCCTTTGCCGATCTGCGCTTTGCCGTGACGCTATATTTCACGCGTGTTTGCCATAACAATTTCCCCTCCCTCCCGCTTGATTCATATGTAAAAACGTACACGTTCGCTCGGTGCATTTGTGCCCTTTGAGAGTGATGTATGATCTTGATTGGCCGAATCGTTCTGAAGTAGACGTCGTCGAGAGGACAAACGAGCGCCGATTTACATCGGAAATCCGGAGGTGAAATTGCGCGGGGACGAAGTAGGTTTATCGGCGCGATTTGTATAATCGTCAAAGTTTTTGGCGATCGAAGCAGGCCAGCCATACGCGTACACCGTCTCTTGAGTAAACTCGATCGATCTCGGACTACGGAAATCTAATTTTAGCGCGGTACCGTCACTCCGCTTTTCGTTTGCTGACTGTCGGTGTAAATGCCGTCGGTGCACATAAAAATTTTTCTCTCTTCTTTTATTCTTTTCCTTCTTTTTTTTTCCTCTTTTTTCCCTTCCTCTTCTTTCTCTCTCTCTCTCTCTCTCTCTCTCTCTCTCTCTCTCTCGCTCTCTTTCATTTTTTATAATCGACTTGCAATTTAATTGCGCGGCATTTCGTTTGAAGTTTTGTAATAAAAAGAAAAGCGCTTCGAATCGCGGTTTTACGGCGATATTTCGGTCGATCGTTTAGCAAAGAGTTAATTTGCCGGGCGGTTATACGTTTGCTATTAAATATATAATTCAAATGGTACGATATTAACCATCCAGACAAGTCTCGCTGTGTATATAAAATTCGTTACGCTATGATATGACATGACCAGTAAAAAGATTGTACATATTGAAATACCTTTAATATTCGAGCCAAAAAAAGTCAACAATTCATGGAAAAGCGTACGATGCATCTTTCATTGCGCGTTGCGTAATCACGTGGCTGCGGTTTATTTTCCTAACGTTGCACGATTTCATTATTATGTGTTGAATGAATACGTACGTATTTAATGCAAAATATCGGATACGGAGAATAGAGCGCAGAATTGAGCAAGACTCGTAGTCGATTCTTGTAACGTCTTCACTTCGGGCTGCTCTGGCTTCTGTCGATCATCGATTCTGTCCCGACGCGAAAGAACAAAAACATTCGAAATGCAAATAACGAGAACGTAAGAAGCGGCCAGTCGATAAAGATCCCACATATAAAAATCGATCTCTTTTGCCTTGCCTCTGCCGAACGTTTAACGCGATTATAAAGTCACATGCGAGCACAACTTGGTCAATGATGAAAATATATCGTTCCCTTGTTCACTGATTCACGCGTTATTCCCGACAGTGCTTCTTTTTACGATACGTACAATCCTCGTTTATTCTGATATTCAAATGCGCCGATACGATTAACCAAATGCAACGTTTGAACGAGGCTCGAGTACTCGAAGGTAACACGGCCATTATTATTATCCAGAACAATCATCGATGTCAATTTCCGTATTCGGAATTGCTTACCGTGTTAAACGGCCCGACCGACGCGGTTCAATTGAAACGAAATCGTATTTTAACGTGCATTACGCTTAATTAATATTTATCTCGCATTTATTAAAAATGCACGCATGCAGCATTCGGGGAGCGAAATTCGGAAGGCGCGGGTGATCAATACGACAGATCGCTCTCGAAGCGCCCAATCGCGGACACGCAATAGAAAGTGCGATCATCGAGTGTCTCGATGACCAAATGGATCTTGCCGCTGTTAGTACACACAGCTTAGAGGAGATGCGCGGGGTACAGCAGGGTCGCCTCTTGCGTGAAACACATCTCGAGTGTAGACGCTCCTCGAAACAATAGCTACGGAACTTGGTCCGACTTGGAATCCCCTTAGCCCTTTCGAAACTCGAAGGTCATCAAGTATGAACTCTCGGCGACAAGTGAACGAATTATAGCGACAAAGTGAAAAATTTATACGAGTGAAAATTCATATCTCGTCGACTTTTAACGTCCCGCGTTGTCAAGACGTTGGAACATCCCGAGCTTCCCGCTGAGTGATGAGTAAATCGGGAAACGAAGGGAGGATGCAACAACGGATAGTCATCTTGGCATAATTGCGCAAGCGATTTCTCAAACTTGTGGCGATTCGCGTGGCAACGTTATTATCCTTTATAAAAACGGACAGTTGCGGTCTTGCTTTTGATGTTGTACCATGCACGGCAAAGTACGGATGTAGCGAGTTGGTATCCGTTTGTATCCGATTGTTATCGAGAAAAAGTTATCGATTGATGACGAGCGTGTTGACGCGATATTCGATTATATGTATACCTCCCATCGATAATTGATCTTGTATTTTTACGCGGTTACCACGCTTTTCCTCGGGTCGCATTTTGCCGCAAGCTCGTAAGGAAGAGACGACGAACGGGGAGAGAAGAAAAGGAACGAAAGGAGATCGTCGCGGCTTTAAGGCAACGCTAAGGGTCCCAACCCTCGGATCTCGGATCAACTGTAAGTAACAAAGCCTCCAATTTCCTTCGATTTGCGGTGCCACGAAATACACGTGGTACAAGTGGCAAGCGCTGTCTGTTCGTTGGACTAACTTTCCACGGGATACATGGCATTTTTCTCCGCTGATTTCGCGTTCGCGTATTGCGAACGGCCGCAATGTTCTTAATTCGCGTCACGCGCCGATTTCGTATTCCGAAAGTTTCACATCTCGCCGCATTATCGAGTCGGGAAGTCGGAGTGACCCGGAGATACCGGGGCAGAAGAAATTGCGAGATCATCTGTTCGAGAGGCTCGCAAGCGTTGCGGGCATCTTTGTCTCCCGATTAGTTAAATCGTCCGGACGATATCAAAAAATCGATCCAGCACGCGTAAGGGGCACAGCCGGGGGAGAAATAGAGCGACGGGGATGTAACATTCCTGCGAGCTAATTCATCGCTACAATCTCTGACAATCGGAAGAATCGATCGTTACGATCGCTACCGGTTATTCGTAATCTTCGATGACGAGCGATGTTCGACATCGCTTGTATCGTCACGATAATTAGTATACGCCATATCCGCATGTGGCGAGGCAAACAAGATATTTAGAATGTATATCGATGCGGTTCGTATACGATAATGAGTATGCACGGATCTGCCCTGATTAGCCGGATGATAGTCATCGTGCAAATTGTAACAATTTACAGATCGATCGCGCAAGATCATATTTATTAATCTAGCTACGGGAATAATAACGCGATTAGACATCCGGGGAGGGGTGACGAGACCTCGATGGATTATCGATTCGTCCGTGAAGGAGTCGCGGAGATCAGCGCGATCTGCAGTTCCAAAATGCAGACCGCCGATCGATGAGCGTCGCGAGACACTTTCTGGACACTAAGAGAGAGAGAGAGAGAGACAGAGAGAGAGAGAGAGATTCGGAAGTAGTGGAAGCATCAGCTAACCGAGCTAACGAACGCTAATCGACCTCTCCTTCTTGTCGCTCAGCTCGTAAAATCCGCTTTGCCGGAGACTCGTTAGTGTTCGTGGCTGCTTCGAGTCCTTCGAATCAATTATGATTGCGGCCGGATGCATGATCAAATTTGCCAGTCAATGTTTAGTTATTAGCAGCATCGTCCGTGTCACATCCATGAAATACGACGATAAGATCCGTTTCCATCGCGTTATGGTTGTGCCGGGGTCCTCAGAAGCCGCAAATTGTGTTACGTGAAGTTTGATGGATAATCCCGGACGACACGATACTAATCATGTTACCGGTTTGATATCAGAGCCGATTGCTCCTCCTCCCCCTCCTCCTCCTCCTCCTCCTCCTCCTCCTCCCCCCGATCTTTCTTCCCTCCCTGCCGCCGCGTGGTCGCGTAGGAGGAGGGATATTTCATCCGCCGCGTCGCGTCGCGCCGCGCCGCGTCGATCGCAAAGAGTGCGATAATGCTTTGAAGGGGGATCCCCGCGCGCCCGCAGGACGAGCGCGTTTCCCAAGGGATGTATAAACTTCCCGTTCCGCGGCAATTCCGACCAATTTACTATTCATGCTGCTTCCACGTACGTCCAGCCGCGGGCTGTTGTGATACGGGCAGCCAATCAAAAACTCTCGTCGGAACAACCGAGCGGCTGTTGCCGTCGATGCAACAAGCAGAAACGCTCCGCTCGCCTAGCCCAAAGCGAGAAGAACGGTCGGAAAATACGCACGGGAGGAAAGGATACACGGGAGAGGAGGCCAGAGCGGGGGAGGGGCGCATGGCGTGACGGGGCATGGCGGGTGGACGTAGGTAACGCGGCGGCGGGCGGTTGTTGGTTGGGTAGTTTCGTCTGTTGACGTTTCATCCGGCTTCTGTGGCGTTGCGCATGCACGCGCGTGCGGGCGCATACGCGTACGCAACGATGCGCACTTAACATGGCGTACTAGCCGCGGGGGAGGGTCAGGCGAGGGGTCATACTTGTCTCGCCCCCTTGAGCTATAAAAGTAATTATCGGCGGTTTTAACGATTCAACGTGGCGGTTTCTCGTCGGACGCAGACGCGAATCACGCGGGACGGATCGCGGCGCGGATGAAAGGGAGGAAGAAAAAGAGAAAGAAAAAAGGAGGACGCCCGAACGCCCGAGAGCCTCCTTTAATCGAATCGGTCTTTGATCTCGCGCGGACTTGATCAAGCCCGCGAGATGGACACTGCGACGACGGAGCGGCCAATGGCGTATCGCGTCGGGGCGTTTCTCATTCTCCGATAATTGATAAAGAGACTCGTTGTGCGCTGGGACTTGTCGCCGCGCATGCCGCGGACCTGTGTCCGCCAGGTCAGGAAGGGCGGGGGGGGGGGGGGGAGGAGGAGGAACGACCGGCCGTCGTCGTTGCCGCGACCGGATGTCACGTATTCGCGAAATAAACTTCGCGCTTCAAAGCAAGCTCCTCTCCCACCCCCGGAGTTAGTTTTTCATCACCTTTCAGCACGCGGAATGCCAGAGACGAGATTTTCTCTTCCCCCTCCCCATCTCCTCCTCCCCTCGTCGCTCGTCTGTAACCAAAAGCCACGCGCACTCCGCCGGTCGACGAAACAGTTCCGCTCGGGGCCGAGCGGCCCCTTAAGATCAGCGTGTAATTTAACACGTAGCACAGTCGAGCGCTCTCCGGCGAGAGCGGAGTCGTCCCGGGAAGACCCTTCCCACCCCTCCAACCCCCACCCCCACCCCCGCCCCCGGTCCCATCCGGAGGAGTCTCGCTCGCCTTCGGCGCCTTAAGCTTGACGAGCGACAACGCAACGCGTTAAGGTCCGCGGCGCGATGAGAGGCACCCTCCCGAGGCACCTTTAGGGTGCCGCGAGGTGTGGGGCGATGGATGGAATTTAAAGGGATTGGCCGGCCAGGCCGGGCCTCATCTTGGCCGCTTTAACTACGGCGGGACGGCGAGCAGACGGTCCGGATCGACCTGCAACGGCAGCGTACACGCGTACGAGCCCGCTGACGGGGAGAGAATGCATCGCGCGCCCCCTATCTCTGGCATGGTACTTGCGCACTTTAGTGCCGCCGGGAAACGTGCCGCGTGCTTCTAACATGCCACGACACTTAACCCAGGCGAACGGACTGCGCGAACGCCGCTTATTCAATGCCGCCACGTCGAGCGCCTGTCACCTCTGATGGACCGGCCTTCCGCTGCGTTAAGATCGCGCACGGTGCATACACACATATATATGTCCGGGCTCGGTTGCGTCGACGCAGTCGTCGGGCGCTCGTCCACGAGCGCGCTGCCTCGCGAGGATGGCGCTCGCGTCCGCGCCCCGCGAACTCGCTCGACACACGAGACACCAGATACGGAGATTGGATGGATATTTATGCGGATAGTAATACGACGCCGATGCACGCGTGGCAATTACGCGATCTCATCGGCTCGAGGACCATGATGAAGTATCCGGGGCTTAAACGAGAGCGCTACCGCACGCACACATACGCGCGCGCGCGCGCGCGCGCTCGGATGAAAATTCCGCGCGTTAATGGAGAACGTTTGTAAATTCTGATCGTTTGAGCGAGATCGAGGATAGCCGAGTTACATCCGGGTTATTAGAATCCTATCCGGTTTCGCGCTTTCGTTTGCACAGTCTGCGTACTCCACGCGAAATACCGTGTAAAATCTAACGCAAACGGCGGCGGCGGCGGTGGCGGCGGGAGGGAACGAAGAGGGGCGGGGGGGGGGGGGGGGGGGGGGGGGGGGGGGGGGGAGGGGGGTAGGAAGGGGTGCGTACGGTGAGCGCGAATGAGATATCATGAATGAATCGTGCCAGGAATTAGGATAGCAACGTATCCCGGGCCGTGGCGGCTGCGCGTATCCCGCATCGGATGCTGCATTCCCGCGCAGCATCCATCGGCAGTTTATATTATACGGCATTATAGCCTAACACAACGCGTATGCGCGTTTTGTCCAATAACGAGAATCTTTTCCGCATTCGGCGGATTCGGTGAATATAAAAAGGGATTCTTTTATGTTTCCAATTATTATGATATGTGCGCTGTTCGCCTGGCAAAAGTTGCGTTTCATTCTGTTTACTTCTCCGCTGTCCGCCGTTGGCGGTTATATCATATTATAACGCATAACGCATCCCGTAATGTGCGTTATTGAAATATATAAGCCGTTCGTTTAGCCCGCCGAAACTTTATATGCGGCGCGTGCCGCGTGCGTTATTTAATAATTGAGACATGCACTGATCACGGAGATATTAATATACATTTCACATTCGGCTTATTCGGGGCCGAGGTCCCAGTAATAAAATGCACCGGGCATTTTTGCGTGATACGAGAGTTTCGCATCGATTCGCGAAATTTCAATGCAGTTCCTGTTTCTCCGCGCGTTTCATTTTATTATTATTTATACTTCGCCGCAGGGCACGCCGTGTGACGCAGGGCCGGGAATCTTTATCAAATATAAATATTTCCGCGATGGCGATGAGTAGTTTGCGTTTCGCAAAAGCAAGATTTAATTATACCGCTACCGACGAGCGAATTATATCTTCCGATGGCGGGGGCGATGGCGGGAGATCAACGGGAACGGGATCATAAAATTCACTCGAATATGAATAATCGCATTTGCCACACCTACACCTACGTCGCATATCAGAATAACGTGTGTGCGCGCGTGTGTGCACGTCATCGTACGGTCTGGCGCGCCCGCGAGTCCTGGTTCGACTATGTACGATTCGACATCGGCGGTGATACAAACTTTCGACATTAACCCGCGGCCAAGTTTGTCCTTTCACACGCCAGCAATCATATTTTTGCCTGACCGTAAAATTATCTAATTGCCACGGCTATAAAATATTGGCCCAGTTGCCCGGCTAACTTCGGGACTCGGTGAAATTAAACGCTGGCACGACCCAACCGTGTTCCGGTTAACTCGCCTTCCGTTTTAGCCATTCTTCCATGATGAGCATGAAGAATTCATCACATTCTTCACACCTCTTTGAGAGAGAGAGAGAGAGAGAGAGGTCTCTTTCGTTGCCGTTTCGCTTTTCATCCGCAGGACAAACAACGGCGAGCATCCTCCCGTTGGCGGATCTCGCCAGCTCGCGTGGCCGCGCGCGGCGCAAACAAATTACGTTTGGTCCATTCCGTTGGTTTATTTGCGCGACGGCTGCCTTGTCGATGTTTGTCCAAGTATGTACAAGCCCGAGCCCCGATACTGGTCGCCCCTGGTACTCGTCTTCTCGCCGAGCTATGCAGATCAGCGGATAGGACGCTGGATGGATCGCGGTCCAGCGGAGAGCGCGGTGGTTATGATGGCGCGCGGTGTTTCGGATTTGCAGATGAGGGCTGGCTGCTAAGTCCGGGCCCAGGATGTCCGGGATATTGTCGGGAGGTCTCTTCTAGATGGCGAAGATAGCGAGCAGCAGAAAAGTCCGGGCCAATATAAACCTCCACCTGCCGTATAATTCAGCCAGCGGTGAAACGCCGGCCGAGATAAACCTTCGGCGCGGCTCCTTCCGGTTGCTTCCGTCGAATGCGCCGATATTTTCCGCGGCCTCGGCGGCTGTGCCTCCGTCACCTTTACGCCTCCGTTACGCTCAAACTTATTTACCCGTCTAAGCGGTCGGTGTTATATTTTATCGCAGGTGGCCGAGTTCACGCATCGCCCGCTCCGCGCTCCGCCCTCCGCGTTATTACGATAAATTGTATCGATACGCGTCGCGCTTGACACGCGTCGTAAAACACGATGCTCGAAAAACGGCTCGGACAGTTTAATTAAACCTGATTTTATCGTTATAACTTTTTTAATGGATTTCACCGGTCCTACGGCGTACAAGGAAAATGCATTTTGCGTCGGGAACACGCCGAGGAAATGACGATATATCGCTAGCGTTTAAGGAAATGAAATATTGAAATTTCGGATAATCACTGATGGAATTTGATGCATGTCAATTGATCGCCAATTCGAAAAGACACGGGTCGTCCCATCCGAGATTAAAGGCTCAAAGACTTGTACATTCCCGGAGATATATTCTCGGAGAGCTGTAGCTCTCTCCTTGTCCGAGGAGAGAGAGTTGGTTACATTTCCGGAGAGCTGTTCGGACATTCCGCCACGCTTTTTGAAGTATCACGATACTCGTAGCGGTATTATTGTGCTCGTAAATACACGCGTCCCTCCCGCAACGAATTATTTTCCGGAGAATAGGAACGACGAATGGAAAGTCTCAAATTTATCTTGTAAAGCTGCTTTATGAGTAATAGTGTTTAAACTTCAAACCAAACTTAAAAAGATGAGAAACAAGAAAGAGAAAAAGAAAAGAAAAGAAAACGAAGAAACGTCACGACAAGTGAGTCCAAACTGCTTGGAACTCTGCATCATTGATCTGCATAATATGACATGAGAGAACTGATTGAAGCGAGAACAGTGTGTGCCATCACTTTCTACACTAGGAATGTCTTATGCTCATGTGAGATACGCTTTATGTTTTTCAAAAATCAAGCAAAAATAAAATCGTGGCAGGCAAGAAGGAAACTTGCACTTCTCGATTCCTTGATATCGAGATATTCCTTTCTCCCCTTCGTCCATCTTGTAGTATATCGGAACGAATGCAGCATATTATTGGTCTAACGCTCATTTCGCTCATCTTGTTATCAAGAACAGATATCCGTTATGATTGATGGTGCGCTGTAAAAGTTAGGCGTACACTTTCGTAAAGCGATTGCGAACGACTGCGATCCGATGCTAATATACAAGGACAACTAGGCGATATTTATGCAAGTGATAGTGACTTTCGAAGTGCGCAAATCGATATCGCGCGTACATGGTGCGCGTCAGTTGAACACTATTGGCTACCGACACAATGTAGGAATTTGCCCGAAGCGCGGGCCAAGTCGTCCACTCGAGATTCGAGAGTTTTCTCAGAGCTCGTGAGGTGGTCGAGAAGATTTCGTACACTTTCATGCGAATGATGTCACTCGAAGGTCTTTCTTCAAATATCGGTATCGCGAGGTATTAATTAAGAAGAATGCAAGAATGTTCCGTTTTAAAAATTATTATTCATATGAGAAGAGCACATAAACGGATATAAATGAGCTAACAGTGCTTTAATAATAATCTTAATTTCCAAACTAGATGGCCAAAGCGGATTGGCCTTGGCGCCAATCATCGTGCACGTTTCTACGATTCGTTACGAATCGTACGAATCGAACGTTTCGATTCTACACCGTATTCTCTTCGCTGAGTGACATCATGATCGCGATGATGAAAATTTTCATTATCGATAATCCCAAGTGAATCAAGTTTCTGGACTTGGCCATTCAGCTTATATTTTACAATAGAATTTTTAATTAGTAAAATAGTTTTGATATTTTATTCTACGCGGACATGGACATCTAAAGAATTCTCGATACTTTATGACATCATAAAATCCCAGATTGGGATTATATTAGACTTTATTGGAGCTAGATTAAATAGAAGGGTGCATATCGCGCGTGATCACTCATTAAATTAAATTCATAATTTAACGCATACGCGATATCTCTCTACGGAATGTAGACTTTGTAAACTGCAAACAATGATAACAATGACAAACACGAATGTGACGAGAACATTGTAAGCTCTCAGGGCGAATCAAATATTTAACTTGCATCCGTTCTCATTTCTTCGAGGACGCGCAACAATTTTTGATAAAACGGAAGACCGCCTTACATCTGCGAGCGCTTCGATCGCAATTGAAATGATCCGTAGAACAATCCGTAACCAATCCGTTATCCTGTCTAGCAGCTCTGGCAGCAATTTAATTAGAAGAAACGAGACATTCCGACGCGAGTTTCCAAACTGCAAGGATCGCGCAGAGGATTTCGGCGGTCGAAATAGAAATGAAATTTTAGATGATATCGTGGCGCTGGATCATGGCGGACGAGACGTTACACGCGAGTACAAGTACGCGTGGAACAAGCCGAGGAGCGAGGAGGAGCCCGGAGCTCGGAGCTCCGCAAAAATCCGGATATAAATTCGATTAGAAAGTTGGCGGTGAAACTTGTATAAATCGAATATAATCCGCACGGTCGGGTTTTTAATGGCGGGAACGTTTATCCGCGGGCCGGGAATTGCGAGTCGCCACGTTGACTCGCGCATTCACGCGAGACGTTTACAGCTGAAGAGAAGAGGCACGACGGAAGGACGGAAGGACGGGAGGACGGGAGCTCCTCGGGGCCATTGTTCTCTCTTATGAGAAATTTAGGATACGTTCGTCGGCGAATATTAACCGCGCAAAGGTGGCCAGCAGGAAAGTACTTTCCGCGAATTTGGCCTATGCAAATACGGGTGAACAATCCGGCTAGATCGAGTCTGCGAGCCCTCGTCTAGTGAAAAAGTTTGGACGCCCCGCGACGAATACTAATTAAAGACTTGCGGAATGAAATTAGTTAGAACCCCGGGGGTTCGGGGGTGATTCTTGAGGATGGACGATGGAGTCCTCGGCGACGAAGAGCCGCTTATGATAATATAATAATACTTACTCGGGGCCTCGGAGTGCTACCTCCAAGCTCATTATGCGTTTAGTTCATAACTTCAATTGGATTCTTACTATCCCTACTGAGCCTGAAGGCTTTCATCTTCTAGCCGTTAGGGTGCTCTCGAACCACCCTAATTATACAAGTAATTATTGTCGCGAAAGAGAACGTTCCGACTGATTGCTCGCGATGCTGCGCGAGCAGAGCCGCAGCTCGTCCCTCTCTCGCGCTTCTGATTCGAATTAAATCGATATATCCGATATCGCAAGTTCGCGCAATGAACAACGCCACAAGTTTTCAGATTCGGAAATGCAACCCCCCGCGTGGCTGTGCGGTCGCTTTCGACGTCGGCGATCTGCCGCCGTCAGGATCGTGTATCGTCTCGATTTAATACGTTCCCGAGCGCGATTTACGACTTATCGCCGGTAAACGCATCTCGGAGAGGAGAGAAGAAAAATATTTGTTGACCCCCATCCACTGGAGAAAATTTTCACAGGGTCCGTATTGTCGCCGCTCGCCGTACCGTGCTTTGAAATCAATCTCAGTACTCTGGGAACATGATAGTCCAACGCGATAGTAGAACTTCTTCCTTCCTGCTCCGCCTCGGTCCATTGAAAAAAGGCTCTCGAGTCCATCTCAAGGTATCGATTAACAAACACTCCAACAGCCAGTGCTGCCTTTGTAGAGCCCGCTTTGCAGAGTAACCGCTCGTGGTAAAGCCGTTTCGAGCTTTCCTGAATGGCACAGTGAAAGCTTTCTGTGCGAACGACTCGCCGAGTGTTGCACAAGAGGCGGACCTTTCGAACTCCACGGACGAACGCGACCGTGCGCATCCATTTGTGCGCGGTAGAATTTCGCCGACCTAATCGAATTCTGGTTGCGTCGGCGAAATTTCCGCATTTGCGACCGGCGTGCGCGATATTTAATTTAGCAGCGCCGACTTGGTATTCATGACGGGACACGTTCCGGACGTAAATATAACGCTTTTGACGGGGTTACTCGCTGGAAATATGTACCGATACATCCTTCCATCCCTTTGACTTTCTTTCCCGAAATTGCACCGTTACGATATTCCGTTCGCCCGGCTAACTTCGACTCATCAAACTTGGGCTCTTACCATCAGCGAAACTTGCGTCAGAAACTCCGTTATCTGATAACATAGTATCTAAAACTTGAGCAAAACGTCACCGTCGCGTTCTCTCACTGTTGGCTTTCGCTCATTGATATCGTCCATCCGCGATATCTCGCAGATCGGAGATCGTATATATTTTCGTAAATATTTCTGTTTCATCTTGTTCTCCGGCGACAACGCGACCATCGGACACACTCTCTCTCTCTCTCTCTCTCTCTCTCTCTCTCTCTCTCTCTCTCTCGAACGAGAGAACGTTCCGTCAGGATGGGAGATCGTGTTCGCACACGTTGTCTTGCACCTGCACGTTCGTTTTCGCAGCGACGATCCGACGATCCGACGATCCGACTTTCGCCAGCTGCACCATTCGTCGCGATAGTGATCATGCATGACCGTGCTCTATGCTCTACGCTCTACGCTCGTATGCAACAAAACGCTCTCGATCGTGATGGTACTTGAGGGTACTTACCTTCGGATTTAGGTGCGGGGGGTTTGCGAGTAGCCCAATTTGTCCGAATACTTCTGCCGCCGAGCCACTGACCGTTCATGTTACCGATGGCGCTCTCCGCTTCCTGAAGAAAGACGACAGCGAGGAAAATCAACATTTTCCGAGGCAGACGTGCGAAAGGCGAAACGCATGTATGAGAAATGAGAAGGGGAAGGGAAGCTTGAAGGGGTTTTCATCGTTAATTATTATTGTCGGGCGGCGCGGTGAGGCCGCGGAGAGTGGTCTAAATTTTAATATCAACTTTTGCGGACTTTTGTGGACATTCGTTTAACGTCCGCTCGTTAAAGAGTTCCCGATGTATATACGTTCCCGTTGTTATGTTTGGAGAATTATCTTTCGACAATTATGTTTCCACGTTTAAATGAAATTGAATTATTCTCTGTATTTTAATTTCCTGTATTTTCCAATTTCGCAACGCGCGATCTTTCGACAAATTTTTATATAACAAGGTACTTTATTCATACCGCAATTTCATCCAGAATCTAGCAAAACATTGAATTTTATATGTTCCATGTTTTTATATGATTCAATATCATTCGTTCATTTATTCCCCGCGATCGATATAGCTATATTCCGCAGGCCAGATATCCCTATGAAAATATATATCGTGAAAGAATGTTACGCATTAGTTTACATCTTTGTTATATCGTTGTTGTTCGTTTCATCGTGCGCTTTACGTTATCGTTGTGTAACGATTACAGCATATATATTTACAGCACATTTGCAATTCGTTACTCTAGCTGCCCCGGCAGCTGAACTCTGAATCGTGGTGATGCCGATGCAAAAACCACGTATGATACCCGAAACGCAAACACCAAAGACCAATTGGACGCGTTTTTACGTAATTAAGCGTAACTGTCAGATAAGAATCGCGAAATTATTGAGCAGAGGTTCCCGCGCGTTCGCGTATAACGGAATGCTTCTCTCCGAGGGATTTCGCCAGGAGACGAATGAGAAAATACGCGACGCATCGTGCGGTGCTTTCGCGAAAAAGCTCCTTTATTGTCTCTCTCGCAACGTCTATAACAACAATCGCGGAGCGCCGTAAGAACCGCGGCAGCATCCGCGCGATGTGCGGGCGGACTTGGCCGCATTCACACGCAAAATCGCGAATAAAACCAACAGGTACGTCGACGTCAATATTATCCGCGACTTGTTGTTGATTCAGCCGCGATATCCCGCCAGCCTGCTCCCCGATCCAGGTCAACTTAATATACGTTTGGAAATTTTATTCGATCGACTGTACTTCTGATTCCCCGGATTTTCGCGGACCGCTCCGCGGGCGATCCGGGACATTTTCCATCGCGACGTTGGATCCCCTTTCCGAAGGGACGGGATCGCCCTTGGCAGCGAGGGGAGGCAGCCCATGCCTCCGCGAATTATACGGACACGCGTGTGTTCTTCGCGAATCGCGCGGCTATCTTGCCCTCAACGCGAAGCGCCAACGAAGCAATCGACTCCATTATGAAATGGATATGAAAAATATAAGACGATATGAAAAATAAGACGAAAAATATTCTCATCGATCGCGAGGTCCGTCGCGAGCACGTGGAAAGGCGAATGCGATATCTCGATATTCCTCGAACGCGATATTCCCCGCGCGTGGCGCGGAAGAAATGTACACACACGGGCTGACACACGTTATCGGTTGCACCGTAACGCACTCCCCGAGTGGAGAGTTGCTGCATGCTCGACGCGACATTGCTGCGACGATGGTATTCGGACACGGCAGACACCGGCGCAGGCCGGATGCCGAGGATGGAGACGTAAAAGTATTCTCCGCGCGGGGAATTTCCCGAAAAAGTTTACTGTTCGAAAAGCTCTCCGGACGCAGCGGGAGCGCGGCGCTGGATACCGCCACGTTTCTCCAGACCCCTACGGTGCCTTTCCAGCTTCCACGACACGGCGCACAGCCTGCCGGCAATCTACTTCTCCC
>JAHMML010000031.1:64306-245049 GCA_020341155.1 Eciton burchellii
GGAGTCCTCGCTCTCCGGCTTCGCCTTTTGCCTCATCTCCAGCCGTTACTCTCTTCCACGCGCTGCACTCCACAGCGAGCGGCCTTCCCCCTCCCCCTCCCCCTCCCCCTCCCCCTCCGTCGCGGATAAAGTATTTCCGATTCGAATTTCCATTCGGCCGATATGATGCCCCGCACATTCGCGCGGTTAGCCTAGATAGTGCCAGACGACCGAACGCCGCGCTCTAAGCCGATTCTAAAGTTCGGTCGATATTCCCGACGCCTGCCCGCGACCCACAGCCCCTGAAAACCACCGCTGCTTGCTCCCTTGGTTCCGGCGCGAGCAGGAGGGCGTTTACGTGATGGCAGAAGCACCAGCACCGCCGGTCAGGCTGGCTGTCCGTCGAGCCAGTCGGCCGGCGCGGCTCGAGCGCCCGTCAAATCGAATTTCTTCCGCGGCTGACGATGCTATAGACAGACAGGAGCGACGCGCACCGACACCCAGCTGTTTTACACGCATTACTAAGTCATGGCCCCGATGCGGCATTACGCGCCCTCGGATTACGTGGCCCCAACGAAACTTCCGTTCTTATCAAACAATCCGCACGTGGCAGCGGCGCGACTGACATTACGCCCGCGTAATGTCCGCGTCCGCGCTTTGAATTTTATCGGTTCGACTCGGGAGTCGACCACGTCCACGCTAATGTACGCATCACACGCACGCTCCCTGTGATCACGTTTGTGATAAAAAATACCAAGTACTCGACGAATCCGCGATACCGCGAGATACCGGTAAGATTAATTTCCCTGGAAATGTAGAAGAGACTTTTCAAATCGCTCTTAGCGAGCAGATTGCACCGAATCGCAAATTGTCTCGAATCCTGAATCTTTTTAATGAATTGTCGTAATTATTTATGATATTACGTTGATATTATATCATAATATCAACGTAACACACACACACACACACACACACACACCACACACACACACACACACACACACACACACACACACACACACACACACACACACACACATATATAAAATGTAATAAAATTTAATATGTATAATATATATGTATAATAAAGTTATATCGCGAAATTCTTTTGAAATTTATCTTTAATTATCCAAGATGTATCCCATAATATTTACAATTTTTCAATGCTTGCGACATATTCGATGCTTACACACATACACACATGTACACACGTACGCGCGCGTAGATTAATTATTTCTATGGACGGAGCTCGATGCACTTTGATGTTGATAATCAGCGTTTATGTCAAAATCCTATTTGAAGGTGAGCAAACGTCCTATAATTTATGTAAACATTGCGGTGAATAGAGCGGTTTCTTCGTGGTACACGCTCGATGCGATTCGTTTATGCAGCGCGAAACAGCGCGAAGGATTATACGCGAGCATTGCTCCGTGCCGAAATACTTGGCGTCATTTATTTGGTTTGTTAGCGCGATTCAGGCTACCTGCGTAACGCAGTTCGCAATTTTTACCTAAAGGTACATGACTCCATGAGCAAATAAAAATATGACTTGTTGTTTTAAAAATTCTGCGACTCTCGCGCCCTATATGTATGCATACTATGTATATTCCTGTTGCGTCAGAAAATAAAGACTATTTATTTACACGGTCGTGCGCGCGTATTCAATAACGTGTCAACGCTGCCCGTTATGCATCCAATATTTTGACTACAGCCGTAAATAAAACAGCATTCGCGCGCATGATGATGCGCTAATCAATACACCGTAAATGACGCTCCGTCTAATTGCCCCTGTTTATCCACAGCGTACAAACCCGTACAGACCCAGGCAGGGAGCCAGAGCGAGCGAGCGAGCGAGCGCGAGAGAGAGAGAGAGAGAGAGAGAGAGAGAGAGAGAGAGAGAGAGAGAGAGGCGCGTGGAGACGCGCTTTTGTATGCTTAAGGTCGTGAGTCACAATAGCGCGCGATTTATCGATCAAATGGCGAAGCAAGAAAAGTTGACGGTAACTAGAGCAGGCAGTAACTGAGCGGCACTTACGTAGCAGGATACATAAGTATACACTGGCCATCAACTGGTAACAGGGCCACAGCTTGGACTATACGATATGGATCCGTCTGCGTATTTGAATAGGCATCGACATTGTAGCGGATATTCGCGTCCGGCGACGTTCCGTGTCCGCGTACTTGCACGCGAAATTATTATAAATCCTCACGGATTCGACGGAAAGAGCTCTCACGTGTCGCGCGTTGGCCGCCAAAGGACAGGAACGAGCGCGGGATAAATAGCCGTCCGGATCTAGACGAGCGCGATGCGACCGGAAGAAGCGAAGCTGCCCTCTCTCAGAGGACCTTAAATGACCGCATAATAACCGCCCGGCGAACGTATGGCGGAACCTAAAGCTGCCGGGTATTCATTAAACGGAGGCTTGGATCCCGCCCCGGAAGAAAACCGGGAAAAATCCCGAGAATTCCTATTCCCTCGTACATCTTGAGGGAGCCAGGATGCTGGATGCTGGACGCGATCAGAGCTCGCGATTTAGGTACGTGTATCCGGCGGTCGAGGGATATAGTGGCGGTGGTAAAGGGACCGGTCGGGCTAGATGCAGGGGAGGCCAAGGGGGTCGCCGAGGGGACCAAGGGGGAAGGTGGAGCGGTTAGACGGGGAGGGAGACGAAATTCTCGCCTGTTCCTCGAGGTTAACGGGAGACACTCGGGAAATTTATACTTGGGCAATAGTAATACCGCGGGTGTGAGGCAGGTGCCGGCGGTGGTCCAGATCGATAGGACATTAAAACAGAGAGGGGAAACGAGAGAGGGTCTCTACCTTCGGGGCAGGCGCCCCGGCGAATAACCCCGCCATAAACGGAGGAGAGCCTTCTTTTACTCAGCCGTGCGTCCAACTTCGCTGTGATTTACGCCGCGGATTTTCGCGGGTCGCACTGAGAAACTCCGGCCACTCTCCATTTAGCACGCGAAAAATGACGTTGTAAACCGTCACGGTGGGATCTTACCCTCTCCCTCCTCCCTCTCTCTCCCCGTTTCATCGGACGGACGTCGGCGACAAAGTGACACGCGATTTCCGCTCGTCGCGGAACACACACGGCGCTCGTCGCGCTTCTTCCGCGACATTTTTCGGGAGGGGGGAGGGGGAGGGGAGGGGGAGGGAAACGGGTGAATGCGACGATTAAAATAGGACTGTTAGGATGCGAAAATTATCTACCTTGTTGCGTCGTTGCAAGTCCGATCTACATAAAACGGACCGAACTGTCTTGTTGCCTCCTCTGCCCGCGAATTCGAAGCCGGATAATTCATCGCCTCGTTGCTGATTGCGATTTCTTAATTACGCGCGAGGCAGACGTCGTTGTCTCGATTGATACTTTGCGGATCCGTGTGGATCCGAAGGCATTTTGAGAGCTGCATTCGAACGCGATATCGTAAGGGAGCGATGAGAGCCACGCGGGGATCTGTTCTCGCGGGATTTGTGAAAGCTTGCGAGAGCCTAGCTAATTAATCGTCGAAACGGCTTTATTTCGGCGATAATTAAAATCCGATTTGATTCACACTCGTGAGCGTGATGAGTATTACGGCTTCTTCGGCTTTTTATACGGGGGAAAATTTCTTCCCTCTAGAAGGAGACGTCGCTTCATGCTGCGGACACGCAGAGAAACGCGGATAAACGAATCGTTTGTAAGTGCGTTCGAGCTACGAGAGTAATAAAATACGAGAGTATAAAAGTTCAAATTTAAGACCTAGCTAGCTGCTAATGTCCCTGATGGATCGTAGCGTAAAGATGGAAATAATTTATCAGCCAATAGGGCGGTTACATCTGGCAATCCATTTTCGATATACGTATACGCGAGTGTACGTAACGTGATAAAACGTGACGACAAACGTGATTACGGTTCTTGCGATGATTGTCGATACCGTAGCTGAGGCTCATGATAGGAATTTGCATATTATCTCAGCTACGGTACAATGCTTACGCTACTGCCACTGCTTAAGTAAGACTCATTGCGCCATTCCATGAGACGGTCGTGTGCTTACCGCTTTTTTGACGAACGAAACGAATCCATATCCCTTGGACTTTAAGGTTTGAGGGTCTCTGACGACTCTGCAATCTCTGCAAACATAAATATCACATGTCAGTCAAGACGGATGCCGATGCCGCGCGTTAATGCGTGCGTATAACGTATACTTCAAGAATCCGATTACGGGGAGAAGTCGGAGCGGTT
This sequence comes from Eciton burchellii, assembly GCA_020341155.1. Taxonomy (NCBI): domain Eukaryota; kingdom Metazoa; phylum Arthropoda; class Insecta; order Hymenoptera; family Formicidae; genus Eciton; species Eciton burchellii. The sequence continues at coordinate 68,515 of JAHMML010000031.1, forward strand.
CGAGGCGCGGTCGGTACTTTGATTTCACTATTGCTTCAAGAATCACGCGATTAAGAGCGTATTCGCGCTTTCATCCCTCCACGTGTCCGATCGTTCTTGCGATCTCGCAAGCAAACGAGAGAATAATTCTGAATGATTCTTTTTCGCGCGGATCCGAGCGCGGATCCTGCTTTCCCGCTGGGAAATAATGAACACCGAGGCGCAACGCGGCGAAAATACTAGACGATATTTTCTAGGTATTTTCTAGGTCGCCAAAACCCGCTCTCTATACGCTCATTATCGCGACATCAGGAGCGGAATGAGCCTGAATTTGTTTCACGCGCAGTTGAGTCTCCAAATGCTCATACCATCCCCGGGATAGCACCGGCGACATTGTCGGGCGGATTGGGACTCGTCGGGCTTGCCGGACCGAGGCTCCTCCTCCCCCGACGAATTCTTCCTCATAATTAAGATTCCAGTAGCGCCCGACGGACAAAATTAGGAATACTGGAACGCGCGCGACGTGGCCCTGGAGGCTGCAGTCGTTTCGCCGAAAGCTTAAAGCGAGGAAATATCCTTTCGACCGATAGAACGACGGCGCCAGGGGGTTAGCGGTGGCATGCGCCGCGAATAAAATTCCGTGCCGCGCTCGTATACCGATCTCTCGTCGTTTCCGTTATCCGCGACGGCCATCTCGCGACTTTTTTCTCTCGCTGGCAAGTGGAAATTTTCAAAGGACCATGTCGTAACCGGGCTATCCACTATGGTGATTGATGTAGACCACGGCGGAACTTTGACGCATGACACTTTCCGCGGATCGCGGAATTAATTGCCCGCGGGCGAAACAAAATTACCGGCGCTCAAGGTAATTGGTAATTCTAAATCTTGCCCCTTTTATCCCGTTTGCGATGGGTCGAGTGCGAGTATAGGAAGTAATTAGGAAATGGATCGCCGAATGGTGATCGTGACGTCTACCGATACGTCTCGCGACACGCGATTCCCGAAAGCGACGACTATTATTGTCGATTCGATCAATAGATCCGAAGATCGAGAATATACATATTAACCTGCTGTTCGTAAAAAGTGCGTGTCATTCACTCGCGCGGGGCCTCTCGCTATTCTGCTGTCGACCGATCTGTCGAGCGATATAAAGTCGCAGAATTGCATAAGGTTGACTCATTGAATGCATAATGCAGGCGGAATCGCGATTTGAATGTATTATGAAAATATAGGAAATTGCAACAAACGCGACGTTTGCCGCGATACACGCGAGTGAGAAACGACGAGCGTAAAAAAGCAAGGGAAGCAAGGGAACTCGTTTGGCTAGAGAGAGAGAGAGAGAGAGAGAGAGGGGGGGGGGGGGGAGGGGGAGAGGGCTGTCAAAGAAGAGTTGTCAAAAGGAAGGAACGTCAAAAGGGAATAAAAGAGAAGGCGGGCGGAATTACGCGCGCGCGTTTCAGCCCGCTGCCGCCCCTCGCTACTTCCGCCCCGTGCATCAATCTGAATGCGCACCTGCCGTGGTTTCGCCCGTAATTGAAACGATTAATCGATCAAAGGACGTATCTGAGCGGAAGCAAAAAGATCAAGGAGAAATCCGTATCGTGTGTACGGGGCCCGCTAATGAGTAACAGTAGCGAGCAGAAATTAACGTTACACTTCGGCGAACGAGTAGGATCGCGAGGAGGATCGGGGACCTCTTCGAGTTGAGCGGCGTTCCGTTCCGTTTCCGTTTCCGTTCCACGGCAACGAATCGGGAAACGAGACGGCAGACGGCAGATAAATTCCAAACGGCTCGTCGATCCGATCGATCGAAGGCTCCATCGAAGACAAATCGCAGAAACAGGACGCAGCCGGAAGGTGACGACTACCAAGAGCACCTCCTCTGCACAGCGGCAGAGCCGCGGACGGCTGATTTTAATCGACGATCGCTCTTCCGCTCCCGATGATGTCGCATTTTCAAGGATTTCAAAGGCCTCCCTCCCGCCCGTTTCCGATTGCTTTCGCGCTGAATGTTTCGGCCCGTGGTTTACGAGCACGGAATGTTGAGTGGTCGATATAAGTCAGATGCGGAACACGGCGCACGCTGCTCGCTGCGCCGTTAGCCGCACTTCGCGTCGCATATCCGCTCCCTGCCGGCGGTTCTCCATCGATATAGCTGTTGTGCATTTCCGCATGTGCTTTGCTCCCTTTCCGCTCTCGCTCTCTTTCCCCCCTTACGTTCCGCTCGTACGCTCGGCCGCGCGGAGCGGAACAATCGCCGGGCGCCGTGGATTTACGTTCCTTTACCGCAAAAAATCATAAATTAACGCACGGTTTATTGATGCCGTATCTCGACGATAAATCCCAGAATTTAATTCAGCCTCCGTCCAGTGGACACCGGCACAACGCGCGCCGACTCTCTCTCTCTCTCTCTCTCTCTCTCGTCCTTTTCGGGCTTTTGATACAGCCGCGACAATGCCGGAGACTCGCGCCCTACCCGCCCTAGCTAAAGCTTCGATAGGATAAAGAGCAAAAGTCTGGATTTATTGCTATCCATCGAGCCGGTCGAGCGCGATGGACGTGTTCATGGAAAGAGGTTTCGTGTAGGCCGATGGGAGCAGCGGATGATGATTCGAATGGCGTGCCGAGGGCATGTAGGTCGGTGCGATGAATCCCGGTGCGCGGAATATCTCTTCTCGCGGAATATCCGTGTCGGTTTTGTTACCGTTGTCGTAATTTCGTGCTCTCGCACGCCGCCCTCGGCAGCGCGGCAGTGATTATCGCAATGCGCTGGATAAACGGCAGATTAATCGCGGAGCAACCTACACCTACACTTCTCTCGGTGATGCTCGGCGATGCTGGAAGGTCACGGAAGCGCGAGGAAGACGAAGCGGCGACGACTACGATCGGGGAATCTCCGCGGTTGCGGGCAAATTTACATCCAAGAACACGCTGTAACGCGCGATGAATTTATCGCCGTCGACTGGCTCGAGCGTGTGACAGACGCGCGTGTGCGCGTCGATATTTCAAGTTGCGTATTAGGAATCCGCAGAATCCGCAGTCAGAAAGATCGCTCGCTCTGTCAATTTCATCTCGACTTTCCGCGTTGTTTGGCGAATCCGTTACGATTACGTTGATGGGAGAGCGCTTATCTTGGTGGATTCGATCAATTATCGCGAGACGATCCGATCAATTATCGGTAATTGAATTGCATTATGCTCTTGCTACTCGAAAGCGTCCCATCGTGAATCGATTACATCGAGATATCGCGATCAACTGATTTAATTCGTTGAATCAGTTCACGGCATCACGGAGATATACGTGAATTATGAAGCACCGGCAATTCGCGAAAGCCATTACGCCGCGGGTCGCGTAACAAAAGGAAGGGGAAGGGAAAAAGGAAACAGTCGCGAAATGTTATCGCGTTGATTATGGTTCCGTTTCATTTCGCGAAGCAATTCTCCTAATGTGATTTATTCCTTTTAAATAGACGGTTCAACCGTTTAGCAAGTTTCTAGATTCCATTCTCTTTAATCCTGCGACGAGCACAGCGGAGCTTGTAAAATTCCCAGTGGTAATTCCTCTTATCTAGCAAAGTAAGTTCTCGGTATTGAGATAAGGTCCGCTGGTAGATGGTCCAGTTTTGATAATTAACATGTAATTTGCACGTACAGTATTTACTCGACGATCGCTGCCGCGCGCGATATCTGCTCTGTTCAACGCACTCGTAAACAACGTAATCTCGGTCGGATGCCCAATGCGTGCCCAAACAAGTTCAAACTGCTTCGCCTTGCCTTTTATATCGCGTCTCTCTCTCTCTCTCTCTCTCTCTCTCTCTCTCTCTCTCTCTCTCTTCTACTCTTCTTTGCCTATCTTGCCTATTCTTCTTCTATCTTCCTTCTTCTCTAACGTGCCGTTTTTCCTACGTCCAGGCTGTCTCGTTTCCGTACGCCTGTTTTGGGAATGTCCAGCCGGACGTACTCGATAAAAATCACAATTGAATCTTTCTCCCCGAAAGGAGAGGAAAGGCTCTCTTCCGGTTTATCGACTACTATGAGAATTAGGAGATTGGCAAAACTTCCTAGCGACCGTTGCGTTTGTCACGCAATATTCTAGCAATAGTTAAATCAGAAATTCAAGTTTCGAACAATCGCAGCATCGCGAGCACTCTTGTTATCACGCGTGTGCATAAATTTCTGTCCACACATCACGCTGAGCTTCGCAAAACGCGATCAACGCAATCACGCGTTGCATTCACAGCTCGAGCGCGTTGACGCGAGCGCGCGTATCAGCTGAGAAGAAAGCATCTTGAGCGACAAAGCGATTGAGCTCGTAGCAGCCATCGAGTAACAAACAATTGTTTTCGATAAATGGATAAAGATCAGGTATAAATTTAGCTGATAGAAATTTAGCTACGTCTCCAGCTCGCGATCGCATCAATGATACAATGACGAAATCCCGCGTGCGGTACATGAAATTTCGGCCAAGGATCGAATTTCGTTAGGGCGAACGTAATTTCCATTTCGCGCGATGAATCCCAAAGATAGCATCTTATCAATCCGCGAAGCATTATGCGCGTCTCCGCAAAGCTCTCCGCATCTACCAAGCACACGTGTCGCAAAGACCAGGCAATCTTTATTTTCATCAGAGCCGGAGCCATCATCGTCTCCATCGATGCTCGTTCAGGAGCGTTCCAGCCCCTTTCTTATTTCGCGAATCGATGAAATCGTGTCACGGCCTCATCGCGGCATCGTAAGCCGCGAAACTTTCGCGTATTAACTCCCATTTGGTAATTCCGCTTTTCCGCAACTTTCATAGCGCGCCGATTCCTTTGACTGACGCTGCTGCGCCGGCAGTCTTCCCATTAGTCGACGGAAAAATTCAAACTCATTAATTAGGCGCTAGGAATGGCGCGTCAGCATGAAAATCTTTGTACCGTGGGATCCGGGTCCTTATCACCCGGGCAACGAAGATTGAAGAACACCATTTTCGAGGAAACGGAGAGAGGAGGTGCGAGCTCCGCGGGAATAGATTCATCAATCTACCTACAAATAATCGCCGCGGAGTGCTATCGTTCATCAGCATTTGATCGTCATTCTCGCACTCCGTTCATCGATTCCCCTATCAAGCGAATAACAACTTATCCCCGTTTACGGGGGAAGGACAGATATCAAGCGGAGCGGAAAGCGCGCGACACCGCGCGCGATGACGGATCGATATTGCGGTATTAAGAGATCTGCGCGGCCGCGATCGGAGATCGGTCATGCCGGCGTAATTATTCGTCGTACGATTACGCGTGCGACCGCGTACGTCCCGACTTATGACTACATATATATGTATAGCCCCGACTATATATACGCACGTATACACGCAGACGTGGATGATGCATCGCACGTTCGCAGTGCAAATTTTACCCTCCGCTTTTACGCGGTTCGGGGCCGCCATTTCGGGGGCGTGCTACAAGGGAAAGCCTTTATCGGAAATATTTCGAGTTCAAGCGGCAAGTGGTGTATAGCGCAGTTTTCTATGCTAGCGGGGCTTGTTATCTTCTCGCCGTGTAATGAATCCCGCGGGATATAAGTTATGAATTTATAACCCTCTCACGGGCCCGGGCTTGAAATATTTTCGATAAGAACTTACTCCCCTCCCCCTCTTTCATTACGAATAACGGGGATGCTGGACGCCTCAGCAGCGGCGGAGCCGCTCTCTCTCTCTCTCTCTCTCGCTCTCGAAAATTACGCGCGGGATCGAGATCGAAAGCGGTCCTGTTCGGATCGCCGGGCGTAAAAGTGCAACGATACGCGTCGTTCGCGTATCGATTCCTTCGCATTGAATTGATTTCCGCCAAATGCGGAGATATTCCGCATATCCCGCATAGCCGGCCGAATCGCTTAAAGTTTACACTATCAACAGGGTTAAGAGTGTTTATAAAGCATTAAAGACCGGCATTTTAGCGTAATGCCAGTCAATCAAGTGGCACGATTGTTTGCGCAAACTTGTTGACTTTAAGTAATGTAGCACGCGCGCGCGCGCGAGAGAGAGAGAGAGAGAGAGAGAGAGAGGGAGAGAGAGGAGAAGCTTCAGAAGCTTCTCTCGAGAGAGAAACAAACTGACGCCTTACCGCATCATCCTATATTCTCTCACAATATACCTTTAATGGCGGACACAGAATTCGTCTCTCGTGCGCGATTGATTTTCCGAGAGGTGCATCCCGTGCCTCCCGATATTTTCCACCCGTTACAAATCACCCGAGGCCCACCCTCGCAATAATTCCAGATCGAATCGGGCATTCGAGACGCGCCGAAAATTAGCACGTAATGCGAGCCGATCTCGTTAAAATCGTTCATCGCGCATTGATGAGAACGCCGGAGTAGTTTGCTTAATTCTTACTGAGTGCACTCGATATCGAGCCGACTAATTATCGATGGGAGACATCGGGTCGATGGCGCACGACGGAGACGGATAGGCCCACCTCTCTCTCTCTCTCTCTCTTTCTCTCAAAGGTAAAGTCTTGGCACTGACGCTGTCCGATAGTCCTCGAGGGTCCCACGAGCGAAGCTCTCTTCGACAATCGCGACGAGCCGCACCCGTCATCGTTCCAGAAACGTTCGTTCAAGAGATCGAAGGTTAAGCTCCCGCATGGCGCGTCGTTTCTACTTTCGTCCGTATCTTTAAACCGCTTATTAATGCACGTAACACGCGGCCGTACGGGCCGTACGGCCGCGGTGCCTCTTCTCACCCCTTGCTCCCGATTTACTTTCCGCCCCTATCATACTCATCCCTCTTTTCACGATATTCACCCCTATAACCAAAGGGTTAACCGGCCCTGCCGTAAGCGATATTATTACCTAGATAACCGGAAAATTAACTGCAAAATGCGCCGTTTTACCCTGCCGGCGCGCGAGAGGTTATGGTAATTTTAATAACATATTTATTGCCTCCCTCCCGCGCCACTTCCTCCCTCTCGGCTGTCCTCCCTCTCCTAACGCCCGCACAAAAGGCAACACCGAGCGTTCGGGCAGGTGAGGGCAGATAACGCGCCGCTGATTATGCCGACGCTATTTTGCAAAGTTCGCCGGAGCCGAATTCGTTCGGGCGGCTCGCCAGCTATCGCTAATTTATGTCTTTCCTCTGCAACGATGCGTGATATGTGTATAACGCGCATAATTTCCGATCCAGATTACGGACGCTGGTCGTCCGCGATTATATTGGAAAAGTTATCATTTGCGTCAAAGCAATCGCGGAGATCTTCCTTGGGATGTTTTTACATGTCGATACATGTCGATCATCCGTTTCTCGATCAATGCCGGAACGTTGAAGATGGCGAGATTTCAACAACGCTCTGAGAGCATTGCATTCGAATTTATATTCGAATTGAAGAGAATCGTTTAACGCGACGGATTAAAAAAGCTCCGTTAATAATCAGTTAATAATCCGTCAGTTTCTTATAGCCGTCTGCTTCTTACGCGAGAAAAGGCTTGGAAGTGAGATCGATCGAATGAATTCGAAAGGCCAAAGCGAGCAAAAGGAGTAAACGACGTGCGATAATAAGAGTAAGAGGAAAATGTAGGAGACTAGGATTAAATACGATGGCCGTCCGACGCGACGCAAGTGTAGAATAAAAACATATGATAATAAAACACCACGAGTAACGATGATGGCGGCCTGTAGCCTTTCTTCACGGGTCGAGTAAAACTTCCGGTTGAATGGTAAATGCCCGAGTATTTTCTCCAATCGATAAGCTGCACAGCACTCTGATAATAAGTTTATCCTATAAAGCGGTCGCGTACCATAAGTATATGTATCACTTATAATTATATTCTCGTAAATCTCCAACAAGAGAAGAAAGAAAGAGGGGAGAGAGAGATAGATAGATAGAGAGAGAGAGAGAGAGAGAGAGAGAGAGAGAGAGAGAGAGAGAGAGAAAAGATTATATCATCTTAATTATTTATAATTTCTCTAAACTCGAGTGAGTTAATCATCGCGCGCTTGTATTTACACGACAAACTGTAAAACAGAAATATTATATTGTTCAAAATATGCTCGCCGCGTTCTTTGTTAGTTAAAGATTCTTATCTATATCTTGTGTCTCATTTTATATATATATATATATATATATATTTACGCACACACTAATCATCACGAATATTCTTAGAAGAGGAGGAGGAGCAGAAGGAGGAAGAGAAAAAAAACTGGCACGAAATTCGTCGAAATGTGAAAAAGTTGAAAAGGCGAAGCGTAATGCATGCGACGACGTGATCGCAAGTATGCCCGGAGCCTGTCAAAGTGCCAATGTTAATTTCGCTTCGGCGGTTCGCGCGCGTTTTATCTATGTGACACGGGATACAATTCGAAAGCAGGTTGCATGGACGCGCGTTCAGATTTTACGAACGCCCTCGCTATCAGCAGATGACGTGCTATCCTGTAACGCTCGCAATATCCTGCGCGTTGCCGAATGGCCGGCACTCAAACGCGGCTATTAGCCCGGCCGGTACTTCCGTTTTCGGATATGAGAAGGATCTCCGTTCCTTCGCACTACTTTTCCATCGCTTGCATTTCCAATCGCGCTTCTCTCCCTCTCTCTCCCTCTCGCGTGCTACTCGTTAGACTTGCCGTAGCCGCGCGCGCGTCTTTCCTCGTCCTTGCCCTCCATCCGAAGTGATTCCCAGCGAGAGGGTACACACCCCCGCGAGTTTATTCGCAGAGATTATCGCGAGAACGGGCGTGAACGGCGCTATTGTAGAATCCAATTCATACTCGTAAGTTCGTAGGTCGCTCTTTGACGCCCGCAGAATTTTCGCAATGTAAATCGTCACCGTGAATAGAGACGAACTACTTAGCGATAAACGGACATGTACGCGTGCATTGCTCGACGCGGATATGATTTCCATAATTCAGTCTCGCGAGCGCAGCTAAATCTCGAGTACAACGGCTGGCAACGGCCGGCGATGCGCGGCATTTCGCTTCGGAGATGTGGTTCGATGCGGGTCGATGATCGAGTTCGCTGGCTCTAGCGCCTTTTTAGCAAGAAATCCTGCTCGATGAGCAGAATTCACGCTTTGCAGAATACAAAATAACAATTCCGGCAGTCCGTTGAGCCGGCACTGGCGCTAATTAAATCATAAAAGGGCAGCGCGGTAGTTGAGGATTAAAGCGGCGGTTGTAGGTTACCTTCCGATGTAATTAAAGTAAATTACTACGATGAGTTAACAACGAATTGGCTACAGTTTCAGAAAGTTTGCATCTAGCCGGATACGAGTAAGGGGGCTCGCAACGCGTGAACTTGGAATCTCCTCCCTACGAGTTAACCTCGAGGGGAGCCGAAATAACGAAGGGTTAAGATGGTGGATACAAGGGGACGCGCAGTCTTGTCCCCCGATATGGCTTCGTTAAGAGGATTAAGAGGCTTTGAAGTTACGTCGACTGAAATCGTGCTAGATCGAGCGAGAGGCCGTCCGGCCGGATCGAGACTTTTTCCAACGAAGCCCGATGCAAATGGGCCAACGAGACGATTGCGCATTGCGTTTCGCAATGCTCCGAGCGCGGATCTCGACAGTCCTCCGCGAGACAATCTTCATCGCGAAACGGAAGCAGAACGCGATTAATCCCGCAGCGAGACTGAAAATGTCTCGCGCCAAAAGAGATAACATTGATCGCAAACGGGTTACGAGTAACCCGTGCAGGAATTTGCTCGCGAAAACTTGATCGCGCGGACTTGAAATTGAGGCGGTCTCTCCGAGAGAGAGAGAGAGAGAGAGAGAGAGAGAGAGAGAGAGAGAGAGAGAGAGAGAGAGRGAGAGAGAGAGAGAGAGGTGACGGTATTATTTCTGCGTTGGAGAAAATTCTCACGGGATATTAAAAAGAAGCGGTTCTTGGATATCGAACGCAGCGATATCACACAGTGTCCATGTCCTTACCAGCTCTTCTTATTAAACTTGATAGCTGCTGCCCCCTACCCCCTCCCCCTTCCCCCAACAGTCCCACGTGTTTGCTTTAGACATAGGTGCAGCTGCGGGAACTTCCCTCACCGAACTTGGTCTTTACGTCTTTCTGAAATTGCGAACGGCGAAGAAGACTATCGACGTTCTCGTCTCGAGCGTTGATTAAAACACGCTGGTTTTAACACGGGATATTGCAATTCACTTGGATTGCCTCGCTTAAGCGTCAGACAGCGTTCTGTCTTTGATCGCCGTGAAATTACGTGAATGATCAAGTAAAAATGCCTAATGTACGTCTCAACGAATAGTTGAGTGCACAATTGCGCGTTTTGATGTAAACGTAAAATTTGGATATGCAAATACGCTAAAATTTGTCGATAAAGAGTAAAAACATAGCAAAAGTGTAATTAAATACTACATATATATGTGTGTGTGTATTCATGCAAAACTTGATGTTTTTAACGAGTTAATGCATTTTACATTTATCTCGTACGAGGACGTACGGAAACGGATATTTAAAAAGAAATAATTTAAAATAATACATTAATCGATTTTCAGATAAATATAATGAAATACAGGACTATTTTACTGCAGTTTTTCGCAGGATATTTTTGCAGTTGTCCCGAGCACGTTTATTCGACTTGTAATATAGAGATTTAATTCACTTGCGTGTAAATTAAAAATTATCTCTTAAGTCTTACCTTAAAGTTTATTGCAAACTTTGTCAATTTAAACAAAAAGGGGCGAGACTACTAAAAGTACTTAAAGTTCTCTCCATTAAGATAGCTCAATCTTGTGTTTCACTTTCTTTAATGAGAATATAAAAGAAGCGTTAAAGGATCGTTAAGGTAAATATATCAATCTGTTTAAACAGAAGAATTTTGAATTTGATTGGCGAATGAACAAGGCACACAAAGAGCTCGACAGCGTTCAAGAAGGTTTCTTATTTAAAGTACGGACAATCTTAAAGTTCGTCTCGAGAGTCGACGAGAGGAATTCAAGATCAGATTTCAAACGTCGCGATGAGACATTGATCGGCATCGTCAATGAGATCAATAAGATTATATCTCCGAAACAATTGGAAGAAATTGGATCGCAACTTTTTAGGACGCGGAAACTGTTAAGCGAGACGTAACGCGAAACTGTATAACGTTAGTACCAGAAAATAAAAGTTTTAGGAATTTGTGTAAAACTTTAAGAAAGCTACGTGTGTTTTTTGCGCTTACTTGAAATTACTTTAGAATTGTTCGCAAAGTTCTTGATTTTTTTCATAATCTGCAGAGTTGCCGTTCCTCTCGTCTTGTCTGAGCGCAAAAAGTTTTGCCGATGTTAATTATCATCGGGGCATATCAACGAATGAAACGTACAGAACGTACAGAATTTTAACTAAGTATCGCGTGCAATCGTTGTATTCGCGGCGATGGCATAATACGGCATAATACGAGTAACGGCCAATCGATATTACTCGCGGCAATTATCTGCAAACAGATTTGGGAAAATGGCGAGATGCGCGTGTGGGCGGATGGGAAAAGGACTTTGTAACGTTTATAATAACAGACAACTAGAAATAATAATACTTTAATAATAATCGAGAATACGCACATGCGCGCACGCATTTATAAATATCGCGCGTGTTTATCCGGGCAGCAGAAAAGAATGTAAATTCTTTTCAGCTCGAGCTTGCGATTCGATAAAGCGCTACGTTACGCGCAAAGTCAAAGAGAAAGATGGATTAAATCGCGTATTAAAAACAATTTGCTGTTATCTCTCCGTCCCGTATTTTATATTCGTTTGCGATTTCTGTCAAAACCGAGTAAACTATACACATATAATAGTTGGAGGTGTATTCGATGATACATTATTTACGTATCGAATGACACGTATATGTATATATCTAATCCGCATAATTTACATTTTAATGTTTATCGAGTTGCGTGTAAATGCAAATTTCGGGGAATAGGAGGCAGCTGAAAACATTTGCATTAGCGATCAGATGTAACGGGCATAACGAGCGAGCTGCCGCCGAAATATCAATCGGATCGTTCGTTCTGAATAGGAAGAAACATCCTGAAGCCTTGAGCGAAGTGTACGCGAATCCTCCAAACAAAATTCGGACATTCGGAGACGAGGCGAGGCGAGACGCATCCGATCTGCGTCCGATCGCGTGTCGGAAATTCTCCATTTTTATCTTACGCCGGCGCTTATGCGCGGCCTTCCATCCGCGCGGAAGATGATCCAATATTTAGCGGTCGTTGGACGGGATAATAAATGTCGATTCGATTGCAATACGCGCGCGTCACGAGTGCAGACCCGATTTCGCTCGGTGGTCCAATCAGTCGAGCCGCGCCTGATTTAATGCGTTATTTTATTAGAAATCTATAAAGCTATCCAGATTACGCGGGGAAAGGTTTATGGCCTGCCGCCAGCCCACTGAGCTCACCCTCTACCGCCCCTTTCCACTCCGAACCGTTTTCGACATCCAACGTACCAGCACCACCACCGACTTCCGACCACCACACCAACGGGTCATAGCCGGTTTGGGCGTCAGCCACCCTTCTTTTCGTTCCGCCAGTTAACGTGTCCGCTCTTCCAATGTGGCGGAAGAAAAAGGACTCCCCGGTCGACTCGGCGAATTAATTTATGCGCGATTCCTTTTTATTCCGCTCCGCGGCCCGACAATTTCCCCTCGAAATAGGCGACATCAATGCTGCGGGGATTTTGGAAAGGTGCGGATGAATCTTGGACATTCTTCCATGGTGGGACAATGACGACGAGTACGCCGAGTCGAAAAGAGTCATTTTGCGAATGACAAAAATCGCGCGAGTTAATGCAAACTAGCATGCATTATTAGCTTTGTTGTCCTAACGCGACGGGTCGGCAGCTATTTCCCATATTGCCAATTGAACGCTATATTTATGTGCGTACCATTTTTGAATTCTATTGCGAGATACTCGTAAGAATACATGAATAACTGATATGATAAAATTACTTATATATGTATATATATATATATATATATATATATATATATATATATTTGTCATATTGTCAGATTTAATATCGCGTCATAATATTATAATAGCGTATGAGATTGTTAAACGTTGGATTGTTTGTGTGTGTGTGTGTGTGAGAGAGAGAGAGAGAGAGAGAGAGAGAGAGAGAGAGAGAGAGAGAGAGAGAGAGAGAGAGAGAGAGAGAGGGGAATAATATACGGGCGTTTCAAAGGAATCATCGAAAGGAGAGAAATTTTCCACTTCCGGCTTTTACGGTCAACGTAGAGTATATTTCAGGAAACGATTGCAGCGGGTGCCAGAATTCTCGCCCCGGAAAATTGAATTCTCCGCTTTCGTTCCCATCCATGAATTTCGTCATCATAAAACAATGGACATAATTTTGAATCCCGTATTACTCACAGTTCAGAAACTTTTCTTCCGCATTGTTTTTCGTCTGTAGTTTTCCGCATGGGCGCATCAATAAATTTATGCACGAATAACCAAAGCTTGATTTACAGTTCATCGATAAACCCGAGATTGGAATACGTATAGAGTGTACGTGTATCGCGAGGAAAAAGAATATAAATAATACCTACTGAAACAAGGAGAAATTTATCATAAAAATGCGATTACGTGGTATTGCACGAAATTGAATTACCTACACATTCAATCTCATACGTATACGTGCAGAGAGAAAGAGAGAGAAAGAGGAAGGGAGGGAGAGCGTTATTATCTTTGTATCACAAAATTCTGGAGCCAGCAACTGGCGAACGGTGTAGCTTATTTTCACTGAATCCACGAGCTGACGTGCCGCATTTAAAAGTGCCTTCCATAATTCCGCGATGTGGTGTGACTGGTGTGGCGTATTGATTTTTAAGAGGGAAACGAGGAAAGTGCGGCGAAGTCGCGACAGGCGACGGGCGGCACGTAAAGCCGCGAGGGCATTTGTTAATATTGCAATATTGATTATTTTTAATGAGGATGTCGTGGCAAAACACCCCGGGCGATTGGATAGTTGGCGCGAGCTCAGCTTCTACGTCCGTAATACTTTCGTTGCGGACAGCCTTGAGAGGAAATCTACGAGAGGGTGGATTCTTAAAAATTAATATAATCGCAGGATTATATAAAAAATAATGTAACATGTAAGACATGTAATAAGATATATATATATATATATATATATATATAATGGCTAAATCGTGCGCTTTGCTTTGTTTACCGAAAACTACGTTGGAAGAATGTTTCACTGATAGCATATCTCATTAGTGTAAGTATACAAATATAAGTATACAAGTATACGCATAATATCTTACGCACAATAAAACCTCTTTCTCAATTCTTTAAATAATTCTCATATATACACATGTACATATATATCACACACGTAGAATATCCGTTCTATATAATCCAGAGTGGTGAACATTTTACTAATTAGTGAATAGTTGCACGCACGTAACACGTGTATTCCACGAATATACGTATTCGCCTCCCCTTTCCTCTCCTTCCTCTCCTTCCTCTGAAAGTCCGTCTTGTCCTTTGCTAATGTTGATACAACCGAATCCTGAATCTACGGACGAAAATTCGGACATTTCCCCGCGTTGCACTCTGTCACCAGCATGTATATTATGCGGTGTTTGATAATTTATAAAAAAAAGAAAAAAAAAAAACAACGAAAAACGAAAGGAAACGTCAGGAAGCCCAGAAGCGTATAATGTTGTGATTTGTAGACGCATCTATGAAAAATTCAATTCGAATTCACCCCTCTAAATTGACCACGTATATGACGTATATCGTATACACATGCGATATACACATATTTCACGTATGAGCATATAAAGTGGGGTTTTTCCTCTGACATTTCTGCGTTTCGCGGAAAAAAAAAAGGGAAAGGAAAAAGGAAGGAAGCGACCGCTTTCATAAGTTATTCAGGAAAGGCGAAATCATATAAATTGCAGACCGACACGCATTCTCTCCGGATAAATGCGATATTAGTAGCACGTAAGATTTCCGGTCACATAAATCACACGCGCGTGGGCGTACGCGTGACGGAAAAGAAAGCCAGCACGGAAAATCGACACCGTATGTACGAGAGTACACACTTATTATTAAAAAATATAGGGTCGAGTGTAAATCCTATTCGAGCAGAGCTGAATTCGCGCTGTCTTCTGTCAGCGTTATCCGCTTTCATATAAAATTTATGACGGATGAGATGCGCGCGCACGCGCGCGCGCATCGTTTTGCGGTACTGGCGATATGTGTGTATCAGCGAATATTCGGACCACCGAGTCTCCGCCGCTTCAATATACCTGACCTATTCATCTCGGCATCGCGATTGTTTTTCAGTTTTAATATCCAAGATGGTGAATGCTTTGGAGACCGCGACGAAGAATGAGGAGCTTGGTTGCATTTTAATCCTTCCTATATCAGCGCGTTCTGCAAAGATGCGCATCCGTCCTTCGTTCAGCCCCGGAGGGGTAGGAGGCAGGGCGGGAATGAATCCCGGTTCTCCGTGGGGAGGTGATCAAAGCATATTGAATATGAATCCCATCCGGTTGACTTGGCCGCACGAAGCCCGCCTTGCTCGTTCTGCGCGAAAAAAAGGATAAAGAGAGGCCGAGCGGGCGGCATTTGCGGGTAAGCTGTCCGGCGAATTAAATGCCGCAACAATTCCCGTAAATTGAGAGAAGTGGATTTGACGGAGGGAGCGATTAAGGGATCGATTCGAAAACTCGCGGCTATCGACATCCCGTTTCCAGATGTAGTCGCTTCTCGGCGGATTATTAATTGAGGGAGGGATACGATACGCGGGATGTGATACGAGGGGGGAAGATTGATTAGATTTAAAGTCGCGATCGCTTGTAATATCCTGTCCAGGATAATTCCCGCGTTTATTGTGAACGGATTTCGCAAGCTCGTTTATGCGGGTGACGCGCGATAATCGGCGAGTATCTCTTATTGAAGCGCTGTCCTTGCTCGAGTAAAGAAACGACACTCGCGTTTTAATGGCTACGAATAATCGTGATCTGTTTTAATTATCTCCTTGCACCGTTGACATTTCTTTGAAAAGCTACGCCTAATTACGTTCGATCGCATTAATGCATCTCTGTGCGCATTGTGCGCCACTCAATCGCAATTTGATCACAAAGGCGGACTGGTATCGCGATATAACAATTAGTTCTTGAATTACTAAACGCGCGTAGCGTGATTAGCGCGGTAGATCAGCGCTTGCGGAGAACCAATAGCAATCGTAACGGAAACCGTATGCGACAGAGTACACGCGTGTACGCGCGTGCAGAGTTAACTACTTCAGGACAGTTTCATAATCGAATGTGCGTTTAAACACACGCGGAAATTAACAGTTCCATCGAAATCCGTGTTAGCTGGGTTCGCCCGGTTTGCCCGAAAAAAGGCTCGATGCCTCGAAACGGAAGAAAATAGTATGAAATACGATAAATGCGAATATCCAAAAACGCGTTTCGCTCCGATATATTTTTCAGCGAAATGTATATTACGGGTTTCCATCAAAGCGAGAGAAAGAGAGAGACAGAGAGAGAGAGAGAGAGAGAGAGAGGGGGGGGGAGCAGCCCGACAAACAGCGGCGAAACTCGATCTCGCGTTGAGGCGAGAAAAGCGGTCAGTCCCCGGGCGTTAAAATAATAAAATGGCGAAAGGAACAAACGCTCTCGCGAGCGATGTTCGCAAAAGTCGCTCGAACTTCCAGTGTACTCGAGATCAGTTCCCTGACCACCCTCTCGTCCCCGCCGCGACCACAGTCACCGTGAAAGAAACTCCATCGAAGGGGGTGAGGATCAGGGAGCGCGGAGGAGGGCGACGGAGAGCGGAAGGGGGACGGGGGATGTGCGCGTGTGTGTGACTTTTAAACCACTCGCCGTACAAGTTGACTTTTATTTGAACGAGAAGTATCAACAGGTATCGACCCGAGCCCCTCCCCTCTTCCCCCACAGTATACATCTAGCAGCTCGGAAACCTTCCTCTCGTCTCCTGTACGTCCTGTAGCTTCATCTTCTTCAGAGTCAGTCCCAAGCTGGGCTACTCTTCCGCGCTGAAAATCGCAGGACGCAGGGCGGCGAGGAGAGATTCGCCGCCGCGAATCGGGGGATAACTCTTTAGAAATGAACATTGCACGTTGTCGCGGCCCGATCCTCGCGGATCGAGCGGACGAGTGGTCCGGTATCTGACGCTTCTCTTTCGTTCGCGTTTGGGGATTCTCGTTTCAACCGCCTCCTCGTTTTATCGGCAAAATCGGGTGCCGTTCGTCTTTCGCTGTACGCCTCGTTCCGCGCTCTTCTTCTCCCGCGGGAATAAGGAAATTGGTTACTCTTATTCGTCGACGCGATATCCCCTCTTCTTATTCTTCTGCTTCTTCTTCTTCTTCTCTCTCTCTATCTCTCTCTCTTCTTTGGTCAGCCCAGGCGAGGCCGTATTCGGCACGCGCTCGCTACGCGCTCGTCCTCTTCTCTCTCGGTAAACTCGTCTAAAAGCTCCTGAGAATGGTATACGCGAATCGGCGCGTCATTCACTAGGGAGCTCTTTTAATTTAATATAATCTTTGGGATCGATTCGCGCGGCATGTTTGCTCTGGCCGACCCGCCGATGCTTCAAAACAGGTAACTTTGATTGCATCGCGGGATACCGTGATCGAGATTGGTTGATCTAGCAAATCGAGAGAGAGAGAGAGAGAGAGAGAGAGAGAGAGAGAGAGAGAGAGAGAGAATGGAAGAGTTTATCGGATGGTGGAAAGCGGTCGTTTAGCCAAGAGTTTTCCTTCCGCGAGATATAGGTATAATAAATACGATAAATACGGGAGGATACCGATTCGAGATTTATTACTCGATACAATCGGCCGGCACATTATTAGTTTTACATTTTCGATCCGGTTTTAAAAAACTGACATGTTACTTGTAAGGCGTAAAAAAAAGTAGGTCACCGTAAAATCAATATTTTTTGCTGCGAGCGTGATGCATCATGGAATAGTCGATACGGACGTTAAAAGAAGCTGCGATCGTCAATATCCATTATTTATCAACCGATAAGTGGCTTTTGTGATCGTGTGTTACTTATTTCAGTATCTCATCTATATATTATTCGGATGACGTTAGCATGAGAAACGGTGTTTTATCGAAAAACTTTGGAACACACAACACTTGATGCCCGATCGAGCTCGTGTTCGCGCGTTCAATCTAAATGTTATCACGTAGACAGGATGATATTAACACTCGAGTCGAGCCGAGGAAAGTTTGACGTATCGTTCTCTTGGAATAGCAGATTTATATTTTGGAAAAGAAATCTCTAATCTTTGACGTGGTCGAAAATAGCGTTTCAACCCGTTGAATCTCTTCTGACCGGCGCGGAGGATCGAAGGGACACTTTCCGCGAAGCAGAAAGACGCTTTTCGCGAGCGAGGAGGAGAGCTCTCGCGCGTTTTCACGCTGTTGGCGTTCCCGCCAACCGAATCGTTTCAAAATTTTCGACGCAGTTGTAAAGTCATGAAGCGAGATGAAGCTATCCGTAGCAATTTCCGTAGCGGCATTCCAACGAAATCCAAAGTCGATCCGGAGATTTCGAGGCTCGGCAGAAAGGCGTTTAAATCCATGGTCGATATTCCGATCGGATGAGCGGATGGCTCGAACGTAGGCAGTGATGGGGGTACGATTGGAGGTGAAAACCAGGGGTAATCCCGGGGATTATTCCCTCTGATCCCAGACCAAATATGTGTTCAACGGATGTCCGCTAACCGCTACTGCCGCCGCCGCCGCCGCCGCCGTTGCCGCCACCGGCCGGTAAGTTCGCCTTCCATCCTCCGCTATTCTCATTATCGTTTCACGATCTTACGTGATATAGAGTGCAAATGTCTTTCCCCTTCTATGTGCGTGACGTCGCACGAAAGCAGACGCCGTTAATGTGAAAATTGTTCGCTGAAGTAATTACGCGAGGCAACGCAAGTATCGACAGGGCGGACTTCGCGATGAGAATCCTCCAACTTTGTATACCTGTACACGAGACAGGCGGTGTTGGTGCACCGGAGAGATGTGACGTAAGTCTATTGTCTCGGGGCCTGACCCGAGCAATTTCTCACGCATTCGCAATAACGCGCGGATAATCTGCCGACGAGGGGAAGCATCTTTCAATTTGTCAATTGGCTCCGCCAATTGGAAGCGGAATCCCAAGGAACTAATCGCGCCGGGATTAAGAGGGTCTCGATCGATGACGAATGGATACGCACGATGAATATCATTCTCTCTCGTGTTTGCCGTTCGATTGATCGCGCGTGCATCGCGGGAGATCGCGATACACAGCGGGAAAATGCAAAATTTCGCTCGTTACTCGCCGGGTTTGCGCTGCCGCGCGTTGCTCCGACAAGCGACTGGCCGAGTTGTCGCTCTTGATCAAGGAGAAGTTGCACCATTATTTAGCGTTTGAATGCCCGATAAGAGAAATCGCGGCTGTTTCGGACAGACATTGTTTGCCCACGGACAGCCCACGTACGTGCACGCAATGCTACCGCTTCTCCTGCACAGATTTACGCGGCAATGTGGACTGTTTGCTCGTTTTCTGTCCTTCCCTCTCCCTCTCCCTCTCCCTCTCCCTCTCATTCTTGCATTCTCTATTGCTTTTATGAACCTCCTCTTCATTGTGTCTAGTCTCTTTCTTATCGAGGTTCACGCGCTCGTTCCCCTTTCATTTATTTTTTCGCGATTTCTTCCCACTTTTGTTTCGTTTTCGTTATCCGCTTCCGCGTCATCTGCCTCACGTCACGGTTATAATGTTGTTAATTCTTCCAAATTATGCTATTGTGCGTGACTACTGATACTTGTACTGTACACAATAACTCGAGATCAAAAGAAACCGTTAATTTTATTTACGTGCAATGAGAAGAGTATTCTTTTAGCCGGAATTGCGATATATTGTACGATTAATAAACAGGTCCAACGTATTCATTTCGTTAACATTGCGCGTACATAGACTGGAAATATATTTGAACGGTTACATCCGAGAGTCGGAAAGGAGATCGCGCGATCGATAAAATCGCCGCATGTCAACGATAAGTTCATCACGCGGCGTATCGTCATTAGAATCAACTTGCCGTGACGATTGCCGCGTTTAATCAGGTAAAGCGCTCTCGCGAACGTGGTCATGCAAATTTAATGTGGGAGATAATCGAGTTATCGGGAGACGACTTGCGATAGCGCGTTTCCTCGGCGCGAAAATTTTCAGCTCGCGATGACAGCAGCGTGACCGCGTGACGAAGGATTCTGCGGGACTTTCAGCGATCAACGACGATCGGCGCGGCAGTATAATTACGCCGCGATGTAACTGCGCGAGATACAACAGCGACGACCGCTGGCATCCCCTGGAGGGAGGGGGGGGGGKGGGKGGGACGTATCGGATCGTTAATGACGCAGTAGAAAGCAATAATCCACTTTGTCGAATATCTTAGTAGCGGGCCGCTGCGGTGTATTCGGTCTGTCTATTACTCAGGTCTCCTGGCACGGGACATTAGGACACTATTGGTACATTATCAGCGGGCATTAATAGCGGCAGCCGCCTCGCACTATCGCGTTGCACGCTAAGATAATTACGGGGGTGAAATATCGTCCGGTAAGGCAACATCGCCAGTTACGGCCACGTTGGGACCGCGTCTGCTCCCCCTTCCTCGTCCCGCGTTTGCTACCCCTCCGGCAGGCCGTAGCTCTCGCACTCCGACTCTCGTCAGTCGGCGATCTATCCCTCTTCCTCCATTGTTCGGGAGTTCGTGTCTTCGCCTCGTATTCCCCGCTCGTTTCCTCGATTCTTCTTCCACTCTTGCCGCCTGGCGCCTTCCTCACGAACGTGGATTTCGGTGGAGCTTTCCCGGTCTGACGATTTCAATTTGTCGACCGGAAGGAAGAGGAGCGGAACTCATTCGAACCGCGGAGAGCCGCCGGTGCGCTGGTGCCGGAGTGAGCGCGGCTAGTTTTATCCTCCGACCCTATATCCGTCCTCTCTTTATCTCCTTGTCGCTTTCGTCCGTGGCTCTCGCCGGCTGGCCGCTCCACGAACCTACCACCCTATCGCCCTTGCAGCCTCCACTTGTTTTTATTTTTTCCACTTGTTTCTCTTCTCCTTCGTCTCTCTCTCTCTCTCTCTCTCTCTCTCTCTCTCTCTCTCTCTCTCTCGTCTCCCTTCTTTGGAATGGTGCGCGATGGAAAATCGGTTGTTCCGGATTTGCTGCTGCCGCGGATCAAGAGGGAACTACAAGACGCGCACACGCAGAGGATGAAGGAGGGAGTCGAGGGGACTCGAAAATTTCGTCAGGTTGTTTCGATATCGTCGAAATAGTTGGCAGATGCTAGTAGTAAGGGCGAGAAGCGCGCGAGAGACGTGAGAGCTGATAGACGACAGCGTGCACCAGTGGGAGCGCAAGACTGCCGTGGCGGGGAAAGAGAATGAGGGGGCAAGAATGACGGGTAGTGAAGGAGAGAGAGAGAGAGAGAGAGAGAGAGAGAGAGAGAGAGAGAGAGAGAGAGAGGGAGGAGGGAGGGAGGGAAAACGTCAGTTCAGGGGTTGATTTACACTTCAACCAACCTACATCCAATGTAGTCAACCTATATAAGGAACTCGTCAAGTTTCTCCACTCCCTGGAGTCGATAACTCGAGGATACCAAACTCTTAGCCGTGATGGTATACGATGCCGGCAAAGGCAATAGCTCGTTGCCCGGTCCGGTCCATCAAGGACCGGCCACTACGTTCTCAAACTAGTCCCGCTTACATCGGGCGATAATGCGCCCGACAACTTGTTAAAGAGCGAGGTCGCTGGCAACAAATTAACGCGGGCGTTATGTCTGGTCTCAACGGGAAATTATCACCTTCGGGGATGTTCGCCACTTACTTAGGGACAATTTGCGATCGCACGTTGAAGTTGACGCGGTATTCGCGCGTTAACTCCGTCCTTCCGACCTGCTGATTTAATTAAAGCACCTTGAAAGAAGGGATGCGCGATTATGCAGACGAGGGATCGTTCACGGTGTGTCGCATTGCCATCGGACGGACGAACGAGCGATGGTTGCTTGATCGATCGAATTAAAAGCGCAGCAAGTTGGCTTTCGGAACGGGGGAAGGCCGGCTAATGGGATAATTTATTGTAACGAGCGCCGAAAACAGCGTCGAGAACATTTGGCAAGCGCGAAACGGGGCCAAGAGATTACAGTGATCGATCGGAAGCGAAATGAATCATTAACGGAGAAACGGGAAGCGGTCGCACAATTTTTCTCCTACTTCCGTAAAAAGTATCGCGCGCTTCTTATCTCTTTGATGTGTGGCATCGATGGAAAAACATTTCCTTCTTCAAGCGGTGCCATTAATTTGCTGATTGATCGCGTCACGCCGCGAGCAGCGCTTTTAGAGCATTCGAGCGCTCTTGGAGCGTTGCGCGCGCAGCGCAAGACCGCTCACCCGAGCGCTATCGCTATCGAGTTTATTAATAATAATAATAAAAGCGTAAACGCCTTTACGAGCGAACGTTACAACATTTCCGACACATAATCCGCCGCTCTGTCTTTTTTATGCCCAGACGGACGCCGAAGACGGTCGCCGACGCGAAAGCTGCCGGAGGTGATTGTGGATGTACGGGCTCGTTTGCCGAACGATTGAAAGGAGATGCCACCTAAAGTGCGAAAGTGCGAAGGGGATACGAGTCGCATAAATAATAGATTTTTAATCCGAGTCCGCAAGGAAAAATGAACCACCGAAAGAAAGCGCATCTCTCGATTCATTCTCCTTTTCACGAGGCCTCGTGCCCGTGAAGCACGAGGAACGAGGATATGCGGGTCCCGCTTTCTCTCTCTCTCTCTCTCTCTTCGCTCGCTCGTAGGTGAGATTAACATTTCAGTTGTTTCAGCGGCGTTGAGCCAGCCTGGCGTTTACGCGCTCGCTGAATCGCGAAGGGCCACGGCGCCCATTGAATTCCATTACAGGTGAAAATCGATGGGACGGAGATCGATGGAATTTGAAGCTGAATTTGGAGCTTAAAGCTCCAAATGTGTTTCGTTGAGATCGTGTTCTGCATCGTTGCATCGTTGCGGCTAAGCGCCATCCTCGGCATCTGATGTGCGTCTGATATCGATCGATGAATCGATCCCTTGGCCCTTTCGACGTTGCGATATCGTCGTTGGAAGAGTTCCGCGGGATCCTTCCGCGAAAGTGCAAAGTCTCGAGTTTATCGCGCGTGCTTTCTTTCTCCCCTTTCGCTCTTCATCCAGTAATGCGTTCCTCGCAATAATATTTTCGCCATCTCCCGCTGATCATCGCTGTTCCATCGTAACCCGCGCACTCGGAACTCTCGTTATCACGTTCGCGGACGTGCGCGCGAAATTGAATAGATCTCCGTCGTAAAACGAGTATCGGTTTGCACGACTTCCTCCGGCAATACGTTTTGAGAGGCATAAATGTCGCGAGGAAGATTGGAAGTGCTGCCAAGGGAGGGCCGTGGATGTGTGTACAACGGAATACAACGGCAGGGTTGCTCTTAGCGGAACGCGCGCATGAGGAAGGTACGGTGTATTGAAACAAACCAGGATCGAGGGTCGCCGCAGGAGCGGGACGAGTGTAGTTTCGGTCCCGGGAGATTCGCGTTCGTTCGCCGCCCTCTGTAAATCACCCGCAAATCTCGACCCCCGCCAACTCCTCGCATCCGACATATCGTGGTCCGACAGGAGGAGCTGCATCAGCGTGGAAAAGAATAGCGACAAATTCGCTAACCCGGCGAAGATGGGACGACAGGACCGGCTAGGCCGAATTGTGTCCCCGACATGGCACGCGGAATAAGAATACTCCCACGAGAGAAACGACGTCGCATCTGGAAATAGAGCGGTCGGCCGATCGACTTATCAAAAATCAATATCGACGGCTGCCAACGAAGGAACGTTGACAAATGACGTGATACGCTGGAGCGGGACATAAGTTAAGTGGCGCACAGTCGCGAAATGTGCGCCGTGCGCGATTCGCGGAGTAACTTTTCGTGTATGCATGCGGCGCCAGCGTGAAGCGTATAAATTC
This sequence comes from Eciton burchellii, assembly GCA_020341155.1. Taxonomy (NCBI): domain Eukaryota; kingdom Metazoa; phylum Arthropoda; class Insecta; order Hymenoptera; family Formicidae; genus Eciton; species Eciton burchellii. The sequence continues at coordinate 92,459 of JAHMML010000031.1, forward strand.
GACGGATGATGCCGCCGCGGGACACGCGTACGCGAACGTCAACGGAATTTTCAGGCTTGGACCACGGCAGCATCGGCAGCATCGGGACGCGCTTGAGAGCGCTTGATTCGAAGCCGCTGGTCGGAGTCGCAAGGGGAATTTTAGAAATCCTTTGCCGAATCGGGGAGCAGGTTTGCTCAACATCCGCTGCTCGGAAACGTCCAAGAATCGTGTCCTCATAGGACACTCGGAGAGGATCCTCGAAGACGCACGCACCCCGTGGCGTTATCATCGCGAACGAGCGAGCATCTCCTCCGTATCGCCGTTCGATTCGTTAATAAACCCGTGAGCAGCCTCTTTCCCGCGGGAGCGCGGGGGCGCTTGACGAATTTGCATCAGAGCTCCCGCGATCCCGATTCCCGATCCCGATGCGACTTCTCGTCCTCGAGCCTCGCGCTCTGCGTGCGCTGCGTGCTCGAGCGAGAGAGAGAGAGAGAGAGAGAGAGTCGTTTCGGCAGGACCGGTATTGCTTCCAGTTATGTAGCTACAGATGGGCCAGCGCGCGCGCAACGATCGCGACACGGGGCGACACAGATATATATCTCTGTATAGCTGTGCAAACTCCCCGCTATTGCAGCGAGAGCGAATGGTCCACGGAGGATGAAGAGCCGCGCGCGCGCGCGCGCGCGCGCGTGTGCGTGCCATTTGTGAATGTCACGCCGCGCGATACAGAGCCGCGGCTGGACATGAGGGACGGAGGAACTGCGAAATACACGGCTCGATACTTCGCTGGCGCACGCTTTGTCGCGGTCAGCCCCAAACTCACCCGCAATTCTAATTGTTACATGAGGCATCGGGCGCCTCGGATATACGTCGATGCACACGGTGGCGCGGAAAAAAAGGGGGAAAAGCCTATCCAGCCGTATGGATGACCGTGCGCGCCGCCGTGTACACCGTCGGTGTACATCCAGAAAGTAACGTTGTTACCCGTAAGTGCTGTGTCGACGTAAATCCCACCGCTACGCTCAGTTAGCCGCATTCGAGGTGAAAATTGGAAATTGTAGCAATTATTTCCTTACGGCCCAACGTTCCCCGCACATTGCACGACCTTGGCGTATTTCCGATCATTCGCACCGCGATATGCTGCAGTTTACGTATTTACGAGATCTGTGCGCGGCTGTCGTGGCGGGATTAATGACATTTATCGATACTATCGTTCGCGCGATATCCGCCGCGCGGAAAAAATGTTATCTTAATCCTTCGAAAATGAATAAAAGTTTACACATGTATATACACATACACGTGCATACACGTATATTTATCTATTTTATTATCAAAGCTGCGCACAGCTTTTGCTATGCGAACTGTATTCGCTGAAAAATTTTCGTTACACAGAAACGTCCAAAGTCTACGCGCCTAGATTTCCCATCTCCCCGATATTGCAACTTTATTTTTGTCTCGAAGAAATATCGTTACGTCTTACTCTATATTTCTAAAAATTCCAGACATCCAACAGCGTCGTCGCTGTATCGTTCAGTTTCTTCGTGCCTAACGTCGTCCACGATATATAAATCTCGATATTTGAAGCTGCCATGTTTCTTATTTCGTCCGCACTTATACCCGTACCGATTTATTTCATGTCGGCTCCATCCGTTTCAACCTGTTGATAGATAGGAATTCACGTACGCCGGTATGATCTCGATAGTATTTTTGTAATGCATATTCCGACACTAGTACGTCTCTAGCCGACATTCATGATTCACGGTGTAACGCGTGTAACGGAGAAAATGGAAATGTTTCGAAACTCTCTGTCGGATATCACTGCCAAGCCTCTCGATCGCAGAGATCTTCAGCGCACAGAGATAGAGACATCGATCTCTTCTCAAGAAGGAGGATCGTGCTAAATGTTAAAGGTCGTCGTTTGCGGAAACGCCGATCGCAACTTGCTTCCGTTTGGCTTTCCGATGGAAAGAAAAGGAAAAAAGAAAGAGGAAAAGGCGTATTAAAAGCTACATCCGAATAATAGTGCGCTCTGTAAACAATGAACCATTGGCCGCGAGGGATAAAAATTTATGCGCAATTTTAGCGCAACCTGTTACGATCACCGATCTACCAGCAGTAACTTTACTTTAGTATTTGTATTCTGATAACGTATTCCGGATGACGGCTCGAAAAATATAACGTATTCGGGAAGCTTTCGTTTCTTTTTTACAGATTGCATATTGGTTTAAGGCGATGTATATGTATATGTATCGGCAAAACATATGCACGAGACGAGAGAATAGTTGGACTCTGAGTCGCGATGGAAAACAATAGAATAAAGCGAAGTGGAATGAAGTGCATGGCTTCTGAATGCCCTTCGGCCGAGTCCTCGGGGAGGAAACTTAAAATGTTACGAAAATACGAAACCGGGATAAAGTAAGAGTAGCTCTTCAAGTTGAAATATGGATAGTACTGGCCGCGTGTAAACGTTCAAAGAGAAGGTAGGTAGCGGTAAAGAATATTCTCAGCAAAGAGCAATATTTCTTTGTGCATGTACATATTCCTAAGAGAAGGGAAAACAGGGAGAGGAGAGGAAAGAGAGAGAGAGAGAAAAGGGGAGAGGGAGCCGTTGAGAACGTTGAAATATTGCAGAATCTCTACGATAGTGGAAAACATGTTTGTTAATAAACAGTAATTAATTTGACTTCCTTGTGCATTTGTGTATCTCATGATGAATTTTTCACTGCGGCAGCTTGGATAAGAACCAATGATAAAGTCTAAAGAGCGCATCACCAGCGAGAGAATTATTAACAAGGTAACAACAATATTAGTAGCATAAAAAAAGAAACAGGATATCGGTATCTTCCCTCGTGCGTAAACGTGAACGGCATTTCTTCGGAATTAGCTTATTTTCGCGCCGGAATGTCTTATTCGCTTCGCGGCAATAAATGAACAATAAAAAGGGAAAAAGAAGAAAACGGGTTATTTTCAAGTATGTTGCATACGATAACCTATTTTCCTTTTTCGCGCCTTATCACCTGCAAACTGGCTCGTTAAAAAGTTTATCCTCAAACTACGAGGGGCGTAGTCCGTTTTGAACATAATAGTACACCGCAGATAATGTATTTTGCTTTATTAATGCAGTCCGGGGAGGGAGCGTTAAAAGTTGAAAAACTAACGCGTCAGTCAGTTTCGCAATTTTCGCACGCGATCAAGCGAGTTATTTTCGGACATGTGTATCGAAGCAATTTACGCAACTAAATTCAGTAAACGCGCGCACAATTAATTTTGTATACAACGACCTATTCGCCGGCACGTTGCATCCTTTTTTTTCGCGGCACGGTTGTCGCCGGCAGCGCGGGTAAAATTGTAAAAATCGTCCTGCGCGAGAGAATGACTTTGGAAAATATCTAGTTATCGCATCTATTATTTATTCTATCCATCCGACGTATCCGTAATGAACTTGAAAAATTGGAGGGCGCTCATCGCGCCTTGAGAGACGCCAGTTCGCAGATCTGCATAGCCATTCGTTAATTAAACGTTAATTAAACGTTTATTAAATACGCACGCAGATAAGAACGACGAGAACAGATTCGAACACTTCGATAATAGCAATCGTAATACGAATCGTATTGCGTGTTTACATTATCAGCGTACACTCTCAAGATTTTAAAACTTTCCGTCGACCTCGATCTAAAGCACGCAGTTTGAATCAGACGGAGGAGCTCGACGAGCTCGGGCAGCTCAAGTTTTATTTACATAAAATTATATTTTAACGATGGAGCCAGAAGCACTCCGCTCTTTCGGTGGTTACGTTAGAAACCATCGTTATCGTCTCATTATCGTTAACTCTTTCCTGGCCTGAGCCGGCGCTCGACTCGTTCTATCGTTTAGCAGAATATAGAGAATCACTTGCCGTAATCCGTGAGTTTTCTCACTAATAATCCGATCAGCGGAATGATGAAACAATATTTTTATTTCCATCCATCTTTCTTGATTCGCACGTCGAGCGTGTCCTCCGCAAGAGGAAAGGAGCAGGCCGCAAAGAGCGTGAAGAGCGCTAATTCCATGATACGTTTCCATGAAGATCTAATCCGATACTTAGCTATTAATCGGATGATGCATCAAGTTCCCCCCGCGAGTTTCACGCGCCGATCAACAGTTCCTTTCGAGCGGACGAACGATCAGCAAATCCGTAAGACCATGTTTGCAGGATAAATAAACGCAGATGATTTTCACGTCCCAGTTGATCGTTGAACGGCAATCGCGGCAGTTTGAGGAATCGGAGAACCGCGGAATCGTATCACGTTTGTCTCTCGAGGACGAATCTAAATCCCGCGCGAACAATGACATCGCGCGTCGATGCTAAGGGTACGCGATGTTCTCTCTCGCGATGTTCTTCCTCGTCTCTCCCGTTGGAAGTCCCCGCGAATCGGGCATTAATAAATCCGTAGGTCGGGCCGCTCGAATGAGAAATACGAAAATGCATAATTCACGCTCCTTTTAATACGCTTAATACGACTTTGACTGCTTTGACAAACGAGCTTCCCTGTATCTTCCGCGCCTCGCCCCCGGATCACGATAAAAGGAAACGCTCGGCCGTTAAACGCGAAAAGCAGCGGCGCTTCGACAGAGCGCCGGGGACGCTGCATACGCCGCTATACACGTGATCTACGTACCCGTGTATACGTATAATACGACGAACGTTTACGATCCGAAATTCCGACGAAGACCTCGCCGAAATTTCAGTGCGCGAGGCTGCACGTTGAGCATCCACATCCACATCCATATTCATGCGGACCGCGGCGGGTGGCGGGTATGCAAATAACAATATAGGTTGAAACGCGAGGGGCGCGGACGCGTGCGCGCCCGTGCGTGCGTGCGTGTGTGTGTGTGTGACTGAGCGGTGCAGGGAGAACGTGCGATGGGGGGGGGGAGGGACTGCGAGGGAGCGTAAGAGGATTCGGGATCGCGTCGGATGACGGGATTTTTCAGAATGCGCGGAAACTAATATTGCAAACCCGCGGCCGCGGACGGGAGGCGAGAGGCGAGAGAGAGAGAGAGAGAGAGAGAGAGAGAGAGAGAGAGAGAGAGAGAGGGAGGGAGGAGGGGTAGATGGGTGCGGACGGGTCATCCCGACTATGAGCGACGCCTCGCCGCGCGCGACACCTTGATACTTCCCTGCCTTTCCTTCCTGCCCMTCGTGTTCCCGTTATTTCAGATTGCCTTCTTTCTTTGCCTCCGCTGCGTCTGGTCTCTCTCTCTCTCTCTCTCTCTCTCTCTCTCTTTCTCGCGTGTACATGTGCGACGAAGGAGTAGCTCACCGACGATTCACGGTACACCGCCTCTCGTCGGCCTGCCTATCGGCCTCCCTCGCGGGAGGGGAGCTTTCTTTATTAAAGCTCGTCGGAGTGACCGAAATATGAGTTTATATCCGCTACGGGCCCGCCTGTCTGTCGTGACCCTCGTCCGGCGGCTGAGGGTCGTAATCATCATGGAAAATGAAGTACAGATATAAATTCCATCCATCCCGTCAGGCCGGCGTCCTTTGTTTGTTACTTCTGATCTATCCGCGTACGTGAGAGCGCCGAATAATCGGCGTCGCTGTAGCCAATTACTGAATAGCTGGTCTAACGTTAATAATTAATTGAATACATCATTGCCCGAGGGAAACAGCGATGTTCCCGGCTATTTGTATGCGTGCGCGGATACAGATATTTACGCGTATTAACATTAATTCGCTCTCTCCTTCTCTCTCTCTCTCTCTCTCTCTCTCTCTCTCTGTAGCACGTAAACCTGCACATGTTTTATTTCTTGCTTACGCATCACGGAAATTGATTCGTATGCTTCTGAACGATGAATGATCTCGACGATCCGACAATAACAAAACGGTTGCGCTTGAATGAGAGTCGAAATCGGTATCGAAGCCGCGAATCGGTAAATTAAAAAGGTAATAAAGTTAGAGATGCAATTATCTCGCGCCATCTCCATCGAAAATATCACGAGAGCTCACGCGTATCGCGATGTTTGCGATAATAAAGCATATCTATGGAGCTCTAGGGATTTAGGCGAACGTTACGGTTTAAACAAGCGTGCGAGCGAACGACGCTCTGGAGAATATCGGTTTTTACTCAGTATACCGTAATATCCTGCACAATAAAATCTGATCTATGTGTAAAGTAATTTAACAAGCTACGGTAACAGAGCATCGATTGCGAAAATGGAATGGAGCTGGTTAGCGTTTGACGAATAATAAGGTGGCTGAATAATTTCGTTTAATCATCAACAACGTTACGCGCGTATCTGTACAATAAGATACGCGAGATTTGTATAAATTCGAACTTTATATATATATATATATATATATATATATAAAAGCAGCGGATGTTGCTTTATTATACGCGGTACGATCAATATAGAGACTTTGTAATTAAGAATCCAATTTATGGATTAACTCATTATCGCAATTACTTGCGCTTCATAGCATCCTTATAACTGTTACAACATGCCGTACGTTGCGCGTAATGATATTCAGTAGACGAGACATTTCTCTTCACCTTGGAAATAAAGCAAAATGACCTCTTAATTCCGGAATTAATGACAGCGAAAGCTTCTGGCTTGCCATGCGACCTCGCTTGCCATACGATAATTTAAATTCGCAGTCGTTAAATTCGTAAATAAAGCACGGACATCCGTGGAAAGTGAAGTAGTAACGTTGCGCATTTAGATTGCACGATTTTCAAGGAAATTAGATGAGATGCTTCGCACTGCGAGCGATGCTGTTAAAGAATGCCCCGGTGTAGAAGAGACTCGACGGCGGTACCGAAATGTTATTATATACTTGAATATTCGGAAGGCAGTTGTCTGACGTCGAAATGAAATTTCGATCGCGATGTCATTATGCGATTTACTTTACTTAATTATACTTTACTTCGACCCATTTCGTTCTCCGACTACTCGCTAGTCATCGCGATTTATTAAATTTCGCAGGAAGATAATCAATGAACCGTCGCGATAGATGGTCGGGGCACGTCTTGTTATTATTATTACACGAAATTTTCTTGAGACGAGATTCGGAAAGTAAACAGGTCACTCGGCATCCCGCCTCATGATATTCGCGTCTTCTCTATATATAGGGAACACACAATCACACAACCGTACTGCCCTGCTCCAATCTGGAGTCTTTCTCTTTCCTTTTGTTTTTCCCGGTCCTCTCGACCTCCTTATTTCGGCCGTCCTTTTAAAGGTTCCGGTTGCAACCATCTCGCATCCAAGGCTGCCACGGCGCCGATGATCGGCGCAAGTGCGGCTTCTTCGAATCCCTCTTCCTATTTAAACATTCGCAGGAATTTTGATGGTCGCGAGGGTGTCCCCGTCCCCTCTCGAACGGCTACTCTCGCTCGACCGACGCGAATCGCGCTTGTATTCAAAAAGCCTCCCCATTCCCCACCGAGCGTCAAACGCCCTCCGCTTTTCTCCTACCCACGTGAACATCCCCCGATCGTTGCAGCCGCTTTCTCCGTGCCTTTACTCGTTGCACGATCCGCACACGCGCACGCCGGCCACACTCCTCGAATGTGCGCATCGCGAAACGTGTGCGTTATTGGCAAAGCGGGGAAAGGCACTTCCACGGAGAAAGGCCGCCGTTTCTGAAGCTGTGCCGTTTTACGTGTTGCGTCCGATCGTGAATACCCCGACCCGCCGCCGGTACCTTTATCTGCTCCTCCGCGTCGTATGCTCGTACACTTCCCCAAGTACCTTTGTTCGAATGGCTTGGTCGAGTATTGCGGTGGCCGCGACGAGAGCCGCTTGCGGCTGCTGTTTTGTCCGTGCAAAAGAATCGTCGATTTAATATCGCGATATGTTGGCACGCTCCCGAGCGTAGCAGATGCGATATTCGATGTGTGATGATGAGGCCCGGCCGATCAGCGAACTTCTCCTCGTGCTCGCGCTCTTCGCGCGTCATGAACGTCATGCGCATGACACGTGACTCTGATCGCTTCTTACAATCTGACAATCGACGGGAATTCAACGGCCAGGCCGTTGGAGGAAATTCAACAACAGGAATTCAACAACAGGCCAGAGATAATCACTCTTGTCGCTCCTGAATGCTTATTATTTCGCGATTATTTCTCCCTTTCTTCCTTCTTCTGTTCGAGTTTACGCGCGACTATCACGTGCATGCGTGCGTATAAATCACACGCACACGTATATGTATGTATTTGAATTTAGAAGATTATCAGAATTAGCAGATGGCTTTCCAATTGCGCCTGCTTTTCTCCGTGATGCGCTTTATCCGCTGAACTTGCTATCATGTCTCGGCAAATTAATATCTCGTCGTACTGAGAGATAAATAATTCACGGCCTCGCGACCGGCTCGAGACCGTCCAATATCGCCGAAATACTTAATTTTCTTACGTTGCCTAAGTATATTCATTCGTCCCATCATTTTCCGCGTGTCTATTCGATAAGCGGTCATTTGTAGAGAGAGGAAATCAATTCGTTTCGATAAAGGATTGCTTTGGCAAGATATAAAGGAGCGAACGGAGTCTCAACGGGTGAAATGATATCATTTATCGCGAGGAAGCCGATTATTAAATCGTAATTGTGATCAATCACACGCGATACAGTTTCTTGGATCTATTTAGCCATGCATTATCGCGCTTGGCGATTATTAAAAGAAACAGCTCGCCCCTTTCATATCAGTTAAAGAACTGACATTAATGGCAATTGGACTTGAGAACGCTCTCGATCTCAGACATTCCTCAAGCGTCTCTGTTATTCCTTGCCCGATTTACTCCAAGAGAAAGCATTCCGTGCAATATCGCACGGTTATTATCGCCAACATGAACTCCAACATGAATTCCATTCAGTCGAACGCAAATCCGAACGTAAGCCCTTGTTGTTGTTGCTTCAATGTTCAATCTCCACTAACACAAAAGTGTTAGAAAAAAAGGCTCGCCGCGCCTTGCTAACCCTCAAAGTTGTCCGAACTCGATCGAATTCGCGCAACGAGAAGCGAAAGGAGGATCTGCCTGTCGCAGAATCTCAGATGGCTCGAAAAGAGAGAGAGAGAGAGAGAGAGAGAGAGAGAGAGAGAGAGAGAGAGAGAGAGAGAGAGAGAGAGAGAGACAGAGAACAGGAATACACATCGTTGCATTGTTGAGTAAGCTGAATATTTTACTCGGACAAGTGCTTGAACCCAGTGCTAGCGATATAGGTTCCAAAGGTAGTTCTTCCTATGCAATGTCTCTCTCTCTCTCTCCCTCTGTTTCGAGAGAGGCAAGCAAGTTTACGTAGCAGTCGACTCTGAACGCTGACCCCAGTAGTCCTCCTTATCTCTCCTCAGTCCGTCGTGTATCTTTTCAAATTTGTATTTGCGTATGCGATCTTTCTGATCAGTCGCGCTTGTCATAGTTACCTGATTGGTAATGCGTGAGCAAGATTCAAAGGGATGTAAAGTCTATTTCTAAGAGGGAAAATTTTGGAAGAATGAAAACCGTCGATGTATACAATGTACCGTTATGATGATACTTGTCGTAACTTTGCTCTTAACGTAGATAAGTAACGTAGATGTCACATACGTAGCGAGATATCTTTCCATCTCGGTTAAAAGATGCTGCTTACGATTAAGTTACGCCGATGCGGCATCGTGGACTATCTGAATGCGTGAAACTTTCCAAGTATCCTGAACCGAATGATTCGACATTTATTAGCTGATTCTATAGGACATGGAAAAAGAAAAGAAGAGAAGAAATTCCTGGTAGATTTAGGAGATAGCAGGAAGCACTAAAAAGTGACCAAAGTATCTGAAGAGCCTACTCGCGAGGAAGCATACATTGTGAGTGTACATTTTTATGAGCTAATGAGCAAAGTGCTTCTCTGTAGTGCTATTTAGTAGCTGCTTCTTTACGTTGATAGCTTTTATACATTATTTATACAGTCGTGCCGGAAAGCTATTCTCATTTTTAGTTATAAGCTAGCATTAGTTATGAGCTGAAGTCGATGTAAATTTACGGGAAAGTTTACAAACAAAGCATTTTGAACGCGTTACGATTTCTCGTTTAACCGCCAACATTCGCAGGATGTCGTTCAGCCTCGACGAGTATCGATTCTGACTTTATTCGTTTCTCATCGAGAACTGAATTGTTATCCATATCCGATCTTGTCTTAAAAAAGACTCATCGATTCAATGAGATTGATATCCCCTGAATTGCAATCAGACTTACACTCACACTTAACCCTGATATCGCGATGCGACACGCATGCGTTGATGCGATAAGACGAATAATCGGTTCCCGAGTCGCGGCTGAATCTTTGGCGATGAAAGATGAAATGCTTGCGCGGTTTTTCGCTGCGGCGAAACTTGACGATTACTTGGAAGCGTGAGCATTAACTCGCTCGAACGTACGTCACGTGACTCGTGCAGCAAGTGAATCCGCAGACGGGAGGCAATGAAACCGAGAGCTCCGGGACAAGACTTGCGCGTGACATTGATTTCGTCAGGTTCGATTCCTGGCAAACGAGATATTGAGCTTCAAAGCGAGACTCGTACGTGGGCTGTATTTGGATGTACTCTCTTCGGGTCTATCTTCGCCCTGTCTGTGCGAAGGTATACGGCGAGGGTATATGGCAGAAGACCCTTAGCAGGGTTTACAAAGAGAATGCACGATGCAGCAGCAGCAGCAGCAGCAACAGCAGCAGCAGCCTCTTACCGGATCTCTGTCTTCTACTCTTCCTGCTCCTCGTCTCCGCCCTTCCCCGGCCGGTTTCCGTTTCGCTCTTCTTGTCGCGCGCCGCCGCCCTCTGCGCGCCCTTCTTCCGCCGCTCGATATTTCAGGCTCTGAGCATAATTCTAACCCTGGTGGACTATACGCGCGCCGGGGGAATTCTTCCGTGGCGACGCGGAGTGGCGGCCTCATTGAAATTTCATACCCGTTGACCCAGCTACGTTGAACCCACCGCCTCGGTTATGCTTGACTAGTTCGCCAGAACATCCTGGATGTACTCCCTACTACGGGAATCAGCCATTACGCGTCTTCGGCATCATCCCTCTTCCGTTCTCTTCGGCATCCCTCACCCTCCGGAGGACTGTTTACAGAAAGAATGCCCGACGTACGCAGGGTCGTTCCGAAGCCGCGCGATGCTCGGGCGATGCGAAGCTCGGGCCCCAAGTATCTCGAAAGTTGCAAACCAAGTCCAAGTCGGGAAAGTGAAGGAAAGTTCACTGTGCCGAAAGAAGTTTGCGCCGAGTAACGGAAGTGCCGTGCTTACCTTCGCCGTCGTTCACGAAACGTTAAAGATCGCGACGGCGTTTTAAATTCATCAGACGCCAGCGCGCCAGCGAGAATTGATTATATATTTATTACCCCCCTTTTCAACTCAACTCTTCACCCAAGCGGAATCCATAAAAGGTTGCCCTCGCTGTTCGCGCGAGGGTGAACCCGACGGCTATCCGGCGCGAGTTCCAGCGTGCAATTGACGCTCGCTCAAACGGCAAGTAAAAGGAGGTGATCGCCGAAGGCTTCGGACTTCCGAAACCGCACACAGCGCGGGGGGGACAATTTCGAATGCCGCGGCACGTAGGTACGTTAAAGACGGTCATAACTATGTCACGGTTTCGTTGGACCGAATTCCCTTTGACTATTTGCCGAGGGGCCGAAGCCCCGAGTGCCGGCCGAAGCCCGGAGTAAGGGGCCGGGCGGGGGCGGGAAAGATGGCCAGGGCGAGGCTAAGTTTACGGGGTCAGTTTGTCGAGAGGTGGCCGCAGGGAGGGGAGAGGCAGAGAGCAGTGCTCGCCGGAGAGGACGCTCGTGCCCGAAGCGAGAGGACTCGGGAAATAAAGAGAGGTGAGGGGACGTTCACGCGCGCAGCCCTGCGCAGCCCTCGAGACCAGAGTGGTGCGAAGGGAGGACGAGATTTAAACTCCGACAACGTCTCAAGTCTCCGAGTGCACCGCTCGTTCAGTGGATTCGGTCGCCAACGATCGGCTACCGTTACTACTACTACTACTACTACTACTACTACTACTACTACTACTATAATCCTGCACGAGGATCCGGAAGATGGAATCCTCGGACGCGCTCGAGGACTCCAGTCTCCGGATTTTAAGTGCCTACCAGCGAGACGCATTATTCGGCGACTTGTCTCAATCATTTCGCGGCATGTCGCGATCCTTGCCACGATCAGCTATCCGATTGTGCACGGAAAGATTGTGCAACGAAAACCGAGGCGAGTCGAGCACACGCATTCGATACACGTGGCGGATTCACTCTGCGGATACCGCATTGACACCGGGGCGATCAACCGAGATGGACAGATTAATCGTACGTCTCGTATTTGCTCGTCTCGTTTGCTTATACCGAATTGTCGTCGGACTTTCTGATCGGAAAATCCGGCACGCCGGGCTCCGCGCGTTAATACGACGGAAGAATGCGGTGGCACGATGCAATGTTGGCAGCAATGTTATTAAAAGCCGATCGGGGCTTGATCGGGGACGTGCTAAATCCATTCGGCCGGAAAATTCCATGCTCGTCCTCGGCGGATTATCGATGATCCATGAATTATAAGCCGACAAGCCGAATCTATACGTTATCGTCCTGGAATCCTCGACTCGCCCCGCAAACCCGTAGCAGGAAGTCACAAACCACTCGAAGGAGCAGCGTTGGTTCTAGGAAAGAGGAGAGAGGCTCGGAGATACGGGGGAGGTCGGAGAGAGAGAGAGAGAGAGAGAGAGAGAGAGAGAGAGAGAGAGAGAGAGAGAGAGAGAGAGAGAGAGGGCTGAGGGTTTCTGCTCCGGCAGGGTGGTGATAATCTCGAGGGGTAATAAATCAAGTGACCGCACATTCGCAACGCTCGCAAGTACATGCGGATCCCCGGCGCGAGGATTCGCGCGGGCTAAGAATCACGGTAAACGTCAGAGGCAGGGGGAGGCAGGGAGGGAATGAGGCGAAACGTGCGAAAGCGCCGATGCGCTTGTCGGGGCGCGAATGGCGCCCAGGTCATTAGCGCGACCAGGTTCGCGGCGAGTGACGAGAGGAGCATTGTCGTCGACCGTGTCGTCCGCCGGAGAATTTTTGAAGATGGTAACGTTTTGCAGGAATTTCCGCTGAAGCGTAAGCGCTATGCGGGCACGGAATTCCTCTGACATACCTAACTCGGCGTAATTCCTGGCATTCGCTTATGTCGGGGCCGCCGACTACTTTTAGGATTGAATAGAACGTATCGACGAGTAAATAGGAGTTTACCCGCCACGAGAAACGAGTTGGAGCTGCCCCCGGATAACCGATGAGGACAGGAGAGGGTGAGCAAGCACGGGGCCAGCCAGAGGCTCGTAAGTAATAATTCTCCTCCACTCTCGAAATTCGATATCGGGCATAGAGCAAGCTATTTCGTCGGGCCGTTGCTTTGATCCCTTTCGTCTTTCTTGGCTGCTCCGCTGCGCTCGGTGGAATGGAACGCACGAGAGCGCATAATAGCGGCATTAAGCGGAGAGATCGAATTACATTAATCACGGGGGCCTCAACGACGGGCCTCGAGATGCGGATCGAGCGATCATACCGATGCCGTTACCGATGGCGTGGCCTCCTACATTTTTCTCGCGCGCGACCCAAACTCGTCGCAAGTCTCGCACGTGGCACGTTTCGCCGAATGTCGCCCACGCGCTGCGAGCGCGCGCGCGCTTTGATAATCCTGAAAAAATTACGGCGGAGTTAGAAGTTACTCTGCGGTGATGCAAGCAGATCCGAGGGGGCCCGGCATCCGCGCGCAAATGAGAAAGCGCCCGGGGCGGGAGGAAGAGAAAAAGAGAAAGAGGGAGAAAGGAAGAGAAAAGGGAAGAAGAGAAAAAAAAAGGAGAGGAAGAAGAGGAAAAAGGAAAGGAAGAAATAACATCGCGGACGGGACAGCGAAAGCTGAATTATTATGTCCCGACATTACAATTGAACCGGTCGTATCCCTTAGCTACCCCGCCGCTGCCGCCACCGCGGCGGGGTAGTACGGGAAAGTTGCCTGTACTTTTACGGATAAAGATCTCGAGCAAAAGTTACGGTCGTTTGCAAACTAATCGAGCCGTCGCTTTCCCTACAGGGTGTCGAAACTTTCGGGGGCTGTCAACTTTCCCGACCACCCCTATCCCCCATAGGCTGCTACCTCCCCCGTTCCGCCGCTTGTCGCCCCGGCGCTTCTTTTTGCGCTTACCTCCTACCTTACCTCCTCCCCCCCTCTCCCCCTCCCCCTCCCCCCTCTGCCGCACCGACCAGCGACGACGATCTGCAAAGTAAAGCAATCATGCTTTTTTATCCCTTCGACGCTATCTCGCACGCTTCTTCTTCATGGGCCGCGCCGCGGGTATAAATAGCGCCGGCGGATTCTTCGGGGAGAAACCCGCCGCGAGATATCCCGATCGTTATCGGCGTGTTAACACTTACGTGCGGCGCTAATTTATAAGCAGAGTTACCGCCGTCGAATAAATAACTTTGCCCGCCACGCTGAAGCGGGGKGGGGKTTTTTCCTCTCCTTTTACGTTATTTACGATATATCCTTCCTGAGGAAGATTGAGAACCTAAATCACGCCTGCGTTCTAAACGCGGGAAAGCGCGGCAAAGGGATGGATGCTGCCGCGCGCGGATCGCGCAATTGACATCGATCATTCCTGTAAAAGTAATCTCCCGACGTCGCTCGCTCTTAATACGCTCGCGTAATACGGTTGCCGGGGGCTTTTACGCGTAATAACGGCAACCGCCGGGAACAATGATAATTTTTCCGTGTGCAATATATACGTATATATTGTACGTATTTTTCTTAAGCGTCACGTTACTCTCGAGCGGAATACAATTCCTTCGGTCCCCGCGCGGGTTCCGGTGATCTGCGAGATCTTGCGTAACGCAAGAAAGGGAAGAAAAGGAGGAAAGAGAAGAGATAAAGAGGAATCCCCCGAGAGGGATGAATATTTTTATTACCGATCTGAAATTCCGATTTCAAAAGTATTACCGTTCTGTACACGGATCGGATTTAATATCCGTCGACAATCGCGCGCCAATCCATCACCTTATGACACATTTCCGCGGGATACGAATGCTACGTTTTAACGTTTTAACAGGATAGCGGTTCAGCGAGAACCGCAACGAGTCACAACGAGAGGTCATGCTTCGGAGTCCCGCCATTTGGATTCTCCTCTCGTTCCGGCGAGATATTAATTCGAACGCACGCGTGTACGCGTGCTAGATCGCGCGTGAAGGGCGCGACAAGCGCGCCGAATCGATAGGAGCGCCGACCACTTCGTGGTCGTGGGCAAAAAACCCACGCGCCCCGTAATTTGCATCCCCTTGCATCGCAAGGTCCGGCGACCCGATCTTGCGTCTTGAGCCGACAATGAGGTCGGGCAATCCGCTGACGCATCGAGTCGAGAATTTCACCTGCCACAGGTAACGCGCCGCGTATTAACGGTTTCACGGGGTGTTAACGAACAACGAGCAAGGCGAATGAGCGAGGTCGATCAGTCGCGATCCGATCAATCGCGAGATTGATAACGAGGCTCGTTAAAATTCTGCTCGCCGCGCCGTGAGAAACGGCCGGCTTTCCACGTGCGCATGCGCGTTCACCTGTGCAGGATTGCGCTCACGTATATGCGCGCGCGCACACACACACACACACGTACATAAGCGCATTCACGCATGCAGAGGCGCGCACGTGGGCGACGCCTGGCGCAGGTTTCAGCATGGAAACGACTCCTCGGGGGACGGCTATATTAAAATTCCTAAAACTTTTTAATCTTACCGCCGTAGTTAAATATTAATAACGAAATCTCGGATACGGCAAGGTGCGCGGCGCTGCTCAGGGACAGGCCGGGCCACTGCTAGTTATACTTTTGCCGAGAGGAGAGAGTCCGTCGTTGCCGATCCGCCAGTCCCTTGCACACCGTCCGGTGCTGGATCTATGAATTAAAACTGGATGCTGGAGCGCCGGCGATGGCACTGGACGTGCGAAAGGGCTGGGGACAGGGCGGGGGAAGCTGTCCGGGAAATGGTAGCAGAGCCAGAGGTAAGGGAGAAGGCCGGGTTATAAGGCCCGGACGCCTTCGTGTATCATGAGTTACGCTGCGCGCGTTGGATTCCTCTCCGGAAATGTGTCGGTCACGTTTGCACGCGCGGCTGCGCGCGCGCGTTTAATGCCGGCACGCCGGACCGTGAACGTGTATATTAAACGGTGTAGGTGTATCGGCGAAAGGAGGGAGGAGGGAAAGGAGAGAGGAGGAAACGAGGCTGGCCGTGTAGCTTACTTAACCACCATTTAAACCTGAAAGCGAGCTTTGGTTCTCTCCGCTGAGATCAAGCTGTCACGCTAACGCTCTAACGCTGTAATGAAATGCTCCGGAAACATAGAGCGGTCATAGAGCGGCGATCTCGGAAGCGGAACGCATGACTCGTTTCTTTGACTGACGGAGCGTGTCATTATATTATATTCCCGCGATATTGGCGCCTCGATCTTCCCTTTTTCTCTCCTCTCCTTTTGTCCTTTTTCCTCCCGTCTAGCGTTATTAATTTGTATTATTGCAGGGGCTTAATTAGAAACTTCATTAAAGGGGACTTAATTAAGAAGGACGATTTTTGCGCTTTTGTTCTTACGTATAAATTTCATATAACGGATCCCCTTTCGCGTTTTGCTCTCTTTTGCTTTGCCTTCCCCCGCGACAACGTACCGCGCACGGCGATTTTTATGTCGGAATGCGAACGCGCACGCGCAGTTCGCGGGTCGCAGGTCGCGGTATCAAACGGGTATCTGTGTCTGCGTCATCGTTTCGAGCTGCCGTTGATCCCGGTGGCTACGTTGAACCTTCAAGAGCAATCAAGAGCGATGCAATGTGCTCGTATGCAAATGTAGACACAGGTTGAAGCAAGTTGTCGCACTCATGTGAATGGGCCATTCCAGAAATCCCTTTCCTATTGTAGCGATTGTAGTTTGGCGCACACTCGCAGCGGGAAGATACTCGCCGTTGCTGCGCCGTTATTATAGGCAGCGTAATTATTCTCCTTAGCGTTTTACGTACGAGGGAACAACTTGCTACAAAGGTACATTCGACAAACATGAATAAACATCGAGCATCGAATGGGTGCCCATCAGACACGCGGTTTTTCCTACGCTGATTTTTCACCCTCGATCGGTAATCGAGGCGGCATCGATCACTGCCGTCCGATTTATGTTTTCGTGTTACCGCGTTTGCAAATTATGCCCGATAATTAATTTACATAGCTAAAATTTCAAGTTGCATTGTTAAAATTTCTAGTCGATAACGTGCCCGGATCTGTTATTAAATTCCTTTGTTAAATGTATGTAATTACGTTTTATGGAATATTTTATGCGGCGGCATATTTCATGCGTTCGATGCTCTTGCGAAAAATAATGTCCCGATGTCCGTAAATACATAACACATATGGATATGATGGTATCTCTGTTTGCTCTTTAAATCCTCGAGCCGTCTTTGGCTTTATGGATCTTACGTGTCTCCGTTTCTTTTTCTTTCCTTTACGATGCATCGTCGAGAGCGAGCGAGAGAGAGAGAGAGAGAGAGAGAGAGAGATGCATATTTCGATTATCGATGAATATCACTGATTATCGGAAATTCACATTCGCTAATCGAACCGTATGAATTTTGCGGCCGGAGGCACGATGATAATGATATCAAATCGAGATTAATTATTTATAAAAGTTCATACGCAGTGATTCGCCAAGTGATTTAATTTATGCAAAACGTGATCTTTGAGCATCGCGCGGAGCTTGTAACACTGTAAATCGAAAAATACGCGTACGCGTATCACTTTCGGGGGGGTGGGGGGGGGGAAGTAAGCAAGCAATTTCCTCGACTTGCAGCGCGAGTTTATGCAGAGACATAAAGGAAAAGCATCATATCTCATGACATTTCGTGGTAATGGCTTACACGTATGTATAAAATACGCGCGCGACACGCGCGTATAAAACTAAAATTTATGGTGCAATATTCATAAAGGTTTGCCCGAAAAGCAGAAGCGCTAAACCGCGTTTCACGCTTGGCAAGCGATATTCGCCGGCATGACGTTATTCATATTCGAGGGAAATACGCTGACCGCCGAGTGCATAAGAATCGCGAAATTGCTTAGCACGGAGTATCGACGCGGGTTGACGCGGTAAGTCGAGCTTGAGCTCGAGCTTTGTTATCGCGAAACGGTGCTGGAAGAGCCTCGCGCGGACTTTGGCGGATCCGTGTCGCGCGTTATCCGCGCCCGACGATTCCTCGCAAGCTAATATCGCTCCCTCGATCGAGCGGGGGGAGGGGGGAGGGATGGATATAATTAATCACGAATGTTTATCGCGCGAGCGAGCGACGCGCATGCGAGCCTTCCCGGGATAAAGCAGCTGAGACGGAGGAAGCCTCGGTCTCGGCAGCAGCTCGGTTCGCGAAAAGGAGCATTGGACGGCAGCAGAGGAGAGCGGGGGCGTGAGGAGCATTGGAGAAGGCTGGCAGAGGAGAGAAAAGAGAAAGGGGGACTGGGGGAAAAACAAAATAAAAGAGGAAAACCGCTGGCAATTTTTCACTAGCTTTTTAAAGCGCGGCTTAGGTACTCGCGGAGCGAGTTTGAATCGATTTTTCCGCCGGGGAACCACGCGGGGAGAGAGGACGGGAGAGAGAAAGAGAGAGAGAGGGGACCCATTTTTCTGCCGTCTTCTTGCGCCGCGGCGCAAACTGTACCTACCACCAGCTGTTTCGCTCTGCCGAACACGCTTGTCGTACGAAGGCCGAGTTTAGATCGGAATCTGAAATTTCGATACCTCGCTCGGCGCGCGGTGATTACCACCCTCCGCCCCTTCCCCTTCGCGGGGGGCAAATGCTCCGCAAAGTTCCGCGGGCACGGAGGTGGTTGCATCTGCATGAGCCAAGGATAAATCAGGACGCGAGAGATCTCGAATGAGAGGAGACCTCTTGCCGCAAACGGATCCGCGCTATCCTCGGAAGTATAACGATTCAATCTCCAGCGCGATTTTTACGGATTGCGATTTCTAATCCGCGGGAGATACAGAGAGAGAGAGAGAGAGAGAGAGAGAGAGGGAGAGAGAGATGACAAAGCGCGATAAATCGTTGATGCACGAGCACGGGGATGTTCGCAGGCTCGCTGGAAAGATGCATCGATAGCGCTGCATTCGATTGCTGCGACTGCGCTTTTTAATTTCATCCCTCTCGCTCTCGCTCTCGGGCGGTCTCTCTATCACACCGCGAGATCGCGATACTGTCCCTGACTTTCGTCACGTAAAATCACAGGGCGTAGCGTACCGGCTTGTAGATAGAATCGGTGTAGAGCGCCGCTGGCTCGGCTAATGGCTCGCATGCTCGCAAAATGTGAGCTCGATACGTCCCTTTTTGTTTCTCACTCACGTAATTTCTTGGCGAAATCGAAGCGCCCGCCGGCCGGAGATTACATAGCCGTTATTCCAAGATTACCGGCAATCCCGCACGTACGGCCGTACCGCGTGCACGTGTTTATAACGGAGATGAAAGTGATCTCGGTTATCTGAAAGTGCGCGGGGCAGAGCGATCGTCTACAGATTTACAGATCTCATAAATCTCGCGCGTTTAAATCGCGCACGCTCATCGAGCACGAAGGAAACGCTCGCTCGAGCTCGAGCTTCGGACTCGTGCATAAGGGAGTAAAAAGAGTTCATCCCTCATTCCGCATTTCGGTGTGGGCTCCGCGTTCGGCTGTCAGGTGTAAAATCATTCACCGAAAGCTCGGAAGGAAACGGATACGGCAGACGGCGAAGGATGGAACGAGGCGGGCTCCGGTTTCGATCGTCAATCAGGCCAAAGCGCGGGGAGCTCACAGAGAATTAATTACGTTCCTCAAATGCCGCGAATGCGTCCAAGTCGCCGCTGCCTGGCCGTCCGTACAAATGCACGTGGCTTGACTTTATTACCATTCGAGCTTACCGATACAATCGATCAAGGAACCGCGGGGGATTGGCGCGACTTCACCCCCGACTCGCAAGGGTATCGGTGCCTGCGATATTATCGTCATGCATCTATCGACCGGCGAGTTTAACGGAGCGCAAGGTCGCGGTTGGGACTCGTGGACTAGCTGCCACGCGCGATCGCGGAGATATGCGTTATTATTGTTCGCCTCGGTGCATCGTGAAACGTCGGACGATGATGGAGGCTCGTAAAACAGCTCAGTTAGGACGAGAGGGCGAGGTCGTTAAAAGCGTAGTAAACCTGCCGAGCCGGTTGATAAAACGAAATATTCCGGATTTCCTTCTATCCGCGACCCCCGCGGATCTGATTATTATCGTATCTATTTATCGTCAGCGAGGATAATGCGCGCCACCAGCGCAATGCAACGCCACGCTCGCCGCAACGCGGCGATTTTTATGCCGCGCTTTTAGGGATCGCGCCTCGTCACGGCGGCATTAAAAGTCGCCAATGATGATCGCGACTCTCAGACAATACGCGCGGCAATTTCCTTCTTTTCTTCTTCTTCTTCTTCTTCCTTGCGTAAGGTGGCGGCGGTGTGGCGCTTCTCGCGTTTACGACGCGCGGCTGAAACGAGAGCTGAGCGCTCCAGGCGCCTTTGAAGGATCCGGATATCACGCGCGCGTGGAAAGTTTTTTTCATTGTTTCTCGTTGAATTCGCTGGAGACCTTTCTGCATTCTCTCTCTCTCTCTCTCTCTCTCTCTCTCTCTCTCTCTCTTTCTGCGGAGAGAAGCTTGTTCTCCCGCACGCGAGAGCAATTTATTAAACGTGCATCTTTTTGGATGCGCTCAGAACTCGGAACCGCTTGCTCCCCGCTTGTTTGGGAAATCCGCGTTGCGCCGCGTTATCGCTCGCGCAACACCGGCGGAATGCCAAGTCGCCTTTAATGAGCGAGATTAAGAGAACTTACGAGATCTCCCCGAAGGCTGAGAATGCTTCCCTCAAGGTGTGCGTCTCGATTTCCGGGCTGAGGTCCCCGACGAATATGTGATAGTGTTCTGAAACGAAAAATAGACGAGTAAATGATCACCCGTGCGCTGATTTAAGGCAACGCGGAGGCTCGAGACGGCGACTAGGGGGGCCGATTGTCGCATCGCTGCGGTGTATCATAAATAATAATAAACGATACCCTGTTTCGGGTATCGTCGATCTATTTGTCATGGTCTCTCTTACACGGGGCGTAGAATATTAATCTAGCGTTATCTGATAACGTATTGCATTTATTCGGTGCTAATCTATCCAACACCCTGGCTGCTTCATCTCGCTCTTGGAAGGAAGCTCATTCCACGGGGCCATTGAAATTCCACAACTACGCTCGTGAGCCTAGATCGATAACCGTCGAGTGTCGGGTCGGGAATTTAAGAATCTTAGAGCCGTGTGAGATACAGGGCTTTGATTAATTAAATCTGCCACAACGGTAGCCCGCGCTAAGCGTCTACATCTGAGACTCGGTATCCGAAGCAAGTGTTTTCGCAGATCAGCACATCTCTAAGGGGGAGGGAAGAAGCTAATTTCACGGTTTCATCATTGCCTCGGCGACTCCTCGAACCACCGGATTTTTCTATGGCCGCGAATTCTGCCCGCGAATCGGTGTCTCTCCCGAAATGGCACGGATACTCTCTGTTCCGAATTATTCTGCGCGCCAATCGAGAGGTACAGCAGGTGAATTTAACACGTCAAACGGACCAAAGAGATCAGACTTTACACAGATTTAATAAAAACATTCTACGCGCTGAACGCGCGAACCGTCCCGCGGTGCTTGAACTGTCTATTCCCAGCACGTTCTCTATTTATCACCATAAATGCACCGGCCTGATGATCATCTGCCAGCGCGATTTCTCCCCGCGCGAACTCTCGTTATCTCCCTGCCCGCTGCGAAAACTCATCATCGTGCATCTTCGCGATCAGACCGGAGCTCGTCGCAGGATGAGCGCGACCAAACGGTGAGACGAGGCGAGGGACGGGGGATAAATTATCGATTCGCGTACGCGCGGTCGACCGCGAATCGTGCGGCATTGCGGCCTCTCTCTCCCTCTCTCTCTCTCTCTCTCTCTCTCTCTCTCTCTCTCTCTCTCTCTCTCTCTCTCTCTCTCTCTCTCTCTCTTTATATATATATATATATATCGGCCCGATAAAATATGCTTCTTTTCTCGAGCTATCTCATCTCACTTTCCTGCCGCTCGCATCCTCCTATCGACTCGATACCGGCTTCTCCCACATTGATTCGTGGAAATAGATCAAGGCGAGTAGTCGAAAATCGAGTTACCGCCGGAAGGTCCCTACGAGAGGCATCCGTTACTCGGAATGGAGCGAATGGAAAGTACGGAAAGGTGAAATAGGTGCGGAGACGGAGGCCAGTCTGATCACAATCAGCTTGATGGCCTATCCTCGCCGGTCGGCGGTTCCGCTAGGCACACGCGGTGGCCCATTCTTCGTCAATTAGTTCGAGCCTCGTCATCTCCGTTCCTCCTGACCGGCGCAGCCGGCACCACCGCGTCGTGCCGGGATCCTGGCGCGCTATTAGGATATCAAGAGGAAATTGACGAGACTTTATTTCACCCGCGGACCTCGCGCGATTACGACTATCCCGTAGCCTTGGCAGGATCCTCGTAACTTGAGATCGGGCGCTGGATCAAAGCGACAACGCTCGCGTCTTTGATTCGTGTAAGCAAAATCTCACGCGACTGCTTCTGATCCCTGACTAATATATCGCGTATGTTGGCAAATGTCGTCGGGCTTTACGTTTCATCGCGGATATTCGTTTCTCTCTTTCCTCTCAGCTCGACGAATATCATATCTTGCGAACTGAAATATCCAGTTTGTAATTAAAATGCGTGTGCATACGTAAACAATCTTGATGAATTTTTCAGTACTTGTACTGCCGCACGCGAAGAAATTCGTCTATCGACGAATATTGTCAAGATAGGATCCTAAGAGATGCAATTCTTTTCATTTACATTGCAGGTTTCTCAGTTGATCATATTATCCATACATTTTTCTTGCCCGCTGAATCCTTTAGCGAATTTCGCTTATTTAGCTTAAAAGAGCTGAACCAAACAAAAAGGAAAGCTAAGAGAAATATCTCCCTGTGAATCAAGAGAGGCCCAAAGATTTCATCGGGACGGACTTTGCGCGGAAGCGGTTTCAGAATCCGCTTGCTTTCAATAAAATTTCGCGAATTCCATCGAATTTCATGTCATCCGTAAATAGTTGGCAAGATCCGATTTCCATGCCAAGGAGGTCTGTTGAAATATGGCCTGGATGAATGCAGAGAGAGAGAGAGAGAGAGAGAGAGAGAGAGAGAGAGAGAGAGAGAGAGGGAACGCAGCATGAAAAAGATGCCAGTATTAAAGGATCTCCGATGATGACGTCACGCGTCAAGGCTCGGCCGTTGGTGCTTAAAAGGTGGTCCACGGTTTTCAATAAAGTGGGACTAATGGAACGCCATTTATTATTGCAGTTCTCTCTTCATTCCTCGCTCTCTCTCTCTCTCTCTCTCTCTCTCTCTCTCTCTCTCTCTCTCTCTCTCTCTCTCTCTCTCTCTCTCTCGTTCGCATGCCCAGCAACCAACAAACTCGATGATTCCACTCGAGCGCAGATTAGAACGTTATTTTCATCGGCATTATCAACAACGGCGTTATCCGCGACCATGGATATAAATATCATCGTAATCATCGTCATCGTCATGATCGTGGCGTTACCGGTCCGTCGAAATGCCGATACTGATGTTATGAAATAAGGCTACTAAAACCGTGACACGATCAAGCACGTTCGTGCTTGGCGCATCGCATGTTTACGACATGCGTATGGCACGCAGGAGAGTACGCCGGGCTAATAATAAGGGAAGGCCATTTAATTTTGCATGCAGCGCGTCGCTCGACTCTCTTCGCGAAATGGATTCGTCGTTCAATACGCTCGATAACCGTGGAAGATCGTTCGTGCGCTCGGCAGAGATGCACGGGCAGAATTATCCCTTCGGAAGAGATCACTCACGGGTTGATATTCGAGGCGATAATCCGCGCACGCGATGAAGACT
This sequence comes from Eciton burchellii, assembly GCA_020341155.1. Taxonomy (NCBI): domain Eukaryota; kingdom Metazoa; phylum Arthropoda; class Insecta; order Hymenoptera; family Formicidae; genus Eciton; species Eciton burchellii. The sequence goes on from JAHMML010000031.1 coordinate 116,453, forward strand.
TTGCGCCGAAATAGCATCGGAATTGTCGGGAATAACCGTAAATTATCTCTCACGTCCGCGAATCTGGCGCGGAATAAGGAAGGACGAAGCTCAGGATCGTTCCCTATCCCCTATCGGGCGTAATCCGTCACTCGATAGGCGAGATTTAAATTTATCCGCCGAGCCGTTCACGCCTGGTGACGATTTCGAGAAACCCGCGACGTGGATGGATCCCCCTCGGCGGTTTCGGAGATGGAGAGAAAATAGGGGAGAGAAACGAACGCGCACACGAGCGCGACGAGGTCCACGCGAGCAGCGAGGTCCATTGAAGCGGGACAATGCGAGGGTGGACGCACACGAGCTCCGCCAGGCGCCGTACATCAGGAATCGAGCGTGGATGGCCCGTAGATCAAGGGTTTCCTTAATTTCGCGGGACAAGGGTGAAATGTTGATTTACCGCGGGGTGCCGTCCAAGCAGGCCGCTCCGGCCTGCACGCACTCATCGGGGGAAAATATGCCCTGCGGCCGGGAACGGCGCCTGTGCCGCCGATGGAGACCTCTATTAATTCTCCATGCGGCGAAAACCTAGCGGAGTGGACACAATCGAATCTCCATTTGGTCGATCGCTCGCAGAACTGCCGGTATATTCGCGCGCGCACGTGCACGTGCCGCTCATAAGACTCGCTCGCGTCGAACTCGATGCTGGAAAATCTCAATCGCGCGAGTTGGGATGCTGTTCGTCATTCCGCGCCTGGCCGTGCTTCATTATCTCCGACTCCGAGATGAGTCTCGCGCCACGTCGCGTCACACTCGTCATCTTCGAATCGCCAAGCCTGGCAAGTCCGACCTTGGTCGAAATTCGAGGAGGCTCGCGTGTATCGGAACTCGACGACATTGTCGAATCGCCGAATAATACGGTTTCATGACATCGGTTTTAGGACACGAGATGGCCATCGACGTAAATCTGTTTGCAGATCGCGGATCGGGTGCATTACAAAACACGATATCACGAAGACGTCACGAGAACCTCGTGATAGCGTATCGTATTACCGTAATATCTCGTGATACAATTTATGGCATTCGGGAATAAAGGCGTGAATTACAGGTGTATGATAAACGAGTGAAGAATATAGATCGTAAATGCGAAGCACTGCACATTAAATCCTGCACATCCATTTATTATGGATTCAATCTATTAAATCAGATGTCGGAGCTTCCGATGAAAGAACGCAATTAGCGTTGAATGCCCATATCGATCACCATCGATATTTATATCTTTGCATATTTTCACGATCACATCATTGGCCATCATCTCATGATTTCGTAACGTGCGGCGTTATCGCCAAATCGCGGACTCATACTTTTCCTAATAAATCCGTACGAGATATCGGTTACTCAATTGTGTCAGTTTTGCGTTTTACGCGACGCATAATAGATATCTTTAATCAGATTTCTCATCAGAGCCGCCTCACAAGTTTGATCGCTGACTGATCATTTTAGCGTCAACCCGCTGTGACGTCGCGAAAGACGGAAGCTTAATTGTCAGATTGTTTGTTGGAGAGTTGAAAGTTTTTCCAAACTCAAACGGGTGCCGGCGTGTCCGGATATTTCTATCTCAGCATGTGCGAATCTCGAACATTTTCATGTACGCTTAACGTTGACGTCGAATAAAAATGCAAACGAGGATTTAAACAGAACTTTGGAAAAAAAAGGAACGCCGCGTACTTTCCGCGAACTCGGCAAATATATCAACGACAGGTATATACATAAAATTTCTTCATGGCGACGTGAATTTCCTGTTATCCGTCACACGTCGGTGTGATGAATAACGTATACTTGGGCGCCGATGTGCATAAGGAAAGGTAATAACAGGAATCGATAATGGAATCAAGCCGAGTGAAATACGATTATGATTTAAGCGGCGGACAAACACGCATGAAACTGATCGAGCTGCTTTCGATCAGCGATTATTTCGTACATTTGTATTCAGCAGCGAGCAAATCTCCTCCCTTGCCGTAAGCCTCTGCTAGCTCGTGGCTCGTTCTTTTGTTTCTCTCGCGGTCCGCAATAACCAGCTGCCTCGTTCTCCATTGGGGATTTTAACCGGGTTGACTCCCGAAGGTACTTTAGATCCGTTGTTCCTGGCGTAAGGATTTTTCCGCTCAAATGCGCAATGCACGACGGATATGCGAAATAGGTATATACTCTTTAAAGTACATTCGCCGCGACGAATATATATTTTTTCAATCGTTTGATACGGAGCGCGGATACGTAAAACGCGAACGTTTTAGCAATGCGGCCGTCGTAATGGCCGTCGAGCGGAATCGGAGAGATCGATGAATAAATATGAGAAAAAGTCGAGCTATTAATTAAAAATAAAATCCTGACGATTTAATCCACTCCTTTATACCACCGTCAGTAAATAATTTAATCATCGCGTCCTTTTCAGGACGGCTCCCCTTTTTCCCAACTTCCATTCAATCTACGCTTTTTGGTTCTACTTGTATTACGCGCGCGTTAGCTTCGGACAAAGGGATCCAAGGGAATATCGCGGCCTCGTGGCTTTCGATGAAGGACACGAAATTCAAATCGAAGGAGACGGTAGAGACGGGATGCGGCACGCTGAGTTAATTATCATCGCGCTAGTCACTTTTGCCAATGCTGCGAGATATATATCAACCGAGACACATCGGTGCCACTTGGACGCATTCACGGCGAATTGATAAATGCACGATGACGGCACTTTGTGATTGATTGAGCGTAGCGCTCGCTCCAGCGAGTTCTCCCCCGAAATGTGTGTTTTCATTATTTCGGCATTCGTATCCGACAATTATCGTAATTGATAATCCGGAGAGGAACATCCCGGATCCATCCTTGAATCCTCCTATGCCTCCTTGAACATAAAGGTCTCTGTCCTTGTGTACAGAATTTTTAAGTCTCTCTTTTAGCTCCTCGAGCGACGACGACGACTACCCGCTAAAAGTGAAAACATTCCTCTGGACAATTAATTCTTGTATTTCTCGTATTCCTCTCGTATCACTTGTATAGCCTCTCCTGTCTCCTTCTTGATACGATCATCTAGTGATATATCATTCCTTCAACGGCGCGAAGGATAAATGTTCCGTCTTTTGATACGGCGGAGCGTTCTTGAGCGCGCGCGCGCGCGCGCGTGATGGCTAGAGGAAAAAATATGAGCAATTTGTTCGGTGATGCGCGAGCTGTCGCGCAGCAAAGGGAAGACCGGAATCGTTACGCTCGACGAATTTTTGCCAACAGTTTTTATTTCGTCAGTCCCAGTGACAGGCGAAAGAGCGTAGATTACGTATACACGAGCCGGCATCGATAGCGCGTCCAGGCTCAACTGTAAATCGTCGTGATTTAGGGGATGAACGACATATTGGCCAATGCATAGCTCAAACGCTGCGCTGCAGCGTGCGGCGTGCACTGGCTGTGCAAGGTTCGCGAACCGGCAGCGTACCTGCAGCAACCGGATGCATGATGCATTGTCCCTAGACGAGCGTAGATAGCGGCCGAATTGCCGTTGCTACGTTGCACGTCGGATTTTGCGCGTCGATATTCCCCAAGCAGACCTTCGCCGATCGTTTTCATTGCCAGCGCGCCTCCATCCATCCCCCATCGCGCAATCACGATGATGAGTATTGATGAAACGATAGCGCGGAATCGTCTCTCGTGTAAATGGAATTTGCCCGCTCGCTCCGCCACGCTTCGCGTCCGCCCTCGCGACCCTGGGCTCGGCGCGGGGATCGGCTTAATTAAATGCTTCGAGAGGGGGTCACGCGGTCGCGGCAAAGTGTCGGTCAACGGCTCGCGGTTCTCGGTTCTCGGTTCTCGGTTCTCGGTTCTCGGTTCTCGGTTCTCGGTTCTCGGTTCTCGGTTCTCTTGCGCCGCGCGTTACGCAGCGCGTGGACCTTTGGCATCTCGAGCACCGTCGACCATAGTTGGATAGTCGAGATAGTTGTAGGACGCTCCGATTGCCGGGTCGCGGGATCGATTCTTTCCCCGGGAAAGCTTTGCCTGGGAACAGGCCGCGAAACGATCGGCGGATCGTTACACACGAGCCGACCTGCGGGGGAGCAAACGCTAAGTTTGATGCTCGAGTCCCGCGAATGATTAGCTTGTCGGGCTATCGCCCGTCACAATTAGTTCCACGGTCGAAGGTAAACCGTCTCCCCCGCGATGTTTTATTCATCGCGCCGAGCTAGGTGCACGGCTAGAAATTTAGCCGTCAACAATCGCGGAGCCGATACGCGACCGCCGTAGCCGCGAGCCCCTCTAATTCCGCGAGCGTAACCAGCCTTTATCGGAGCATTACCGAAGTGAGATAGAAAATTACACGGAACGAGCGCTATTAACGAGCGGCCTCGCATGATTGCCGACGAACAGTACCGCCGCCCGGTCTCGTTTACATTGAATCGGCTTAATTAAATGGCTCGAGCGATATGGCGTCTAAAGTGTGCGCGCGCGTAAAGATCCGCAGCCGCGCGAGCGCGGGTTTACGCGCGCGCATGCGCACCCGCGCACATATATCGCGTATCCATCAGCGTGCGTGGTGGCGCGATGCCAAATTGATGCTGTTTGCCATTGCTCTAAGCCTCAATCTGCCCGGTTGTACCGGGACGATCCTAACACGCGCCCGCTAAGCTCGTCGCATTATAGATACGTTCTATCCACGGCGTATTCCGGCGTATTCAGGCCTGCGAGTACCGCGCTCTCCCACTGCAAGGCCGGTTTCCGAGAGCCGGTAGGCGCGCAAGTGGGCTGACGGTGGTTTGCTACCCCAAGTATCGTTGCAAGTATCGTTGCACAATGGCACCCTCGTGCTCGCTGACAAACTGACTGAGAATGCTCCGAACGTCGCGCGAGCGCGCGTCAAACTTTTCTGATTCGGCGGCGTCCGCATATTTTTACAGCTCGACGAACGAAAGAGAGAGAGAGAGAGAGAGAGAGAGRGRGGGGGGGRGGGGGGGTTGAAGATGGATGACGACACATTTTCTGACGACACATGGCGGGCGCGTTGCGCGATGCTTATTTAGCTGCTTTTCGTCCGTTTTCCCGAATTTCGCGGAAACCTTCCGCAATGACACGCGACGCGGCCACGCACGAGGACGAGGTTTTAGACACACATTTCATCATGAACGTTATAATAATATCGCATAATTGCGCGTGCACAGAAGCGCATTACGTTTATATATTCTGGATTGCATTGCGGATATAATTGGCTAATAATGTGAGTCCTGCAGTCATGCGTGACCATGCGCGTACATGTAAACGTAATCTCGTACCGCTGCGTGTTTACGGGAGGGCACGTGTTTGCTATGCGGCTATTATTGCTCATGCATTTTACACATCACGGGACGTTTACCGGACGATCTCCGGCCCAAGATGACACAGTTTTCTCAGCATTTGTCGGATTCGGCGCGAATCCTCCGTGAGGAGGACGTGACTCCGTTAATGTTGTACTCGCCGGTGACAATTCCCGCAGAAGACATACGGCAGCATAGCTCGAAAGAGGAAAGACCAAGCGAACCCAAGAAAGTTGACAAAGTTGACAGTGTGGACTGGTGCAGGTGACGCCATTAGATTTCTCCATATTGTTCTTTCTTTTCAAGAGAGAGAGAGAGAGAGAGAGAGAGAAACGAGGAGAGTCACCGAGAAACGTAAAAGTCCAATCGCGGGAACGCGATAATTTCTCGCCAAGCAGGATCGAAATTATTTCCGAGGATTATGCCGGAACGATCGCGAGAGATCGCGGGGGTCCAGGTTCGCCCGCGGAATCATTTGTGGCGCGCGACGCGTGTCGCGCATGTTAATCACAATTGGATATGCTGAAACGCATTAGCGGCGGTGCACTTTGCCGCAGCTTGTCGTTTGATAGAGTCTAGGCACGCCTGCGGCGATACCCTCGCATGAACAAATACGCGACACGTGAAAAAAGGCCCGAGCCCGTGTTACTGTCACCGTTTCCGAAGGTCGCTTTAAAAATCACCTGCGCAGCGACAAAAAGGAAAATCGTTAAACCGATGGCACGTTGATCTGAAAGGATCGCTCTTGATATTCGGAGTGTCGACTCGCTCTTGGGATCGGCCGGACGTGATGTATTTTTACTTGATGGCTCGGTTCCGCGGGCTGCCGGGGCGAGCTTTTCGGGATGGGATGACGGCCGGGGCGGGGCGGAGGGGGAAACGAGAAAAAGAGACCGGAGGGGGGGGGGTAGGGGGTAGAGAACACAGCAGTGAGAGAAAGACAAAGTGAGAATGGTGGCCGGCAGCTCCGGAGGGATACAAATTCATGTCGATGCAGCACAAAGTGGCGTCCACCACTTCTCAACCCATTCGCACCCCTCCCCACGCCCATCTCGTACTGTCCACCCGACAGCCCCTTCGACACTGGTTCGGGCGTTCCTATCGATCTAGACGGGCTAAAAACTTGTAGAAACCACCGACGGCAGCTCTTGCGGACGCCGCTTAGCAGGATGTCGCGCGGAGTCGCATCGGCGTCGCTGAGATATTGGCAAGAGGGACTTTTTGTCGAATGCCGGATGTCGAAGGATGCCTTAAGCAGCGTTCAATTACTGAAAGTAGATCGGGAAGAGAGATGCGCCGACGATCATGTGCCGGTGTCCATGGTGACGTGAGACGGTATCTCCTCATCGAGCCGCTTTCTTTATTCGGCGATTCGTCTCTCCTCGTCTCTCGAAGAAAGTATCGCTACCCCTCCTCGACTCGACCCCTCAATCGGAGCGATATCCGCTTCTGTATGCGAATTCAATTCGCCGATTCCTGCGACTTGCCATTGACTTGTAATTCATTTATACACGTTTATCATTCATAAGACCGATCATCACTGTCCATCATCCGCTTTGCGAGGAAATCCTCGAGCGGTCCCGTTCAAGCGCGATACGTGTACATGTATCGTATGACGAGTGCATAATTAGAATATCCACGGCACACGGGAAACACATTATCGCGTGTAATGCCGAATAATGCCTATGAGACTATGCAGAGACTATCCGAAAGCGAGTGGAAATGGCACAAGTGGCGTGAATCGAGGGGCGAGAGGTCGGAAAATGAGACGGAAAATCTCAAAGGGAAGATATACCTTCGAGACATCGAGACATCGAGACATCGAGATAAACCGCCCGCCGGTGTGAATTATTATAAATCACGGATACGCGAATTGAGCATACGGATTCGCGTATCATCGTTATCCGCTTTATGTCAAAATACACATTCGCCGTGTCGGATGGCTTCCATGGCGGAATAAGCCGCTCTCTAAGCGGCTAAGTGCTACACCGTTAACGCAAAGCAGCCATAACTATGGGCCATCAAATTCTAATGCTCGCCGTGTAACAGCTTAATAACAAATAGCAATAATGCAACTACCAGCCAAGTAATACCATTTTCACGTTATTGGCCGCCTGGCGGGCGGGAGGGGGGGGGGGGGTTAGATTAATACTTACCATTAAGCGATTTGATAAATGACACGTTGTTAAACCGTTAATAATATCCCGGGCTATGGACTTAAATTTCAAAGTTAACTGAAACGCTGCCAAGCTAAATAACACGTGATAAATGACTCGTGTAAATGCACCATTTGCACCGAAGGCGGCGTAACTTGGCGGATATGTACAAGTAGGCAAAATAGATACGACGAGACGCGATGTGACTGCGGACTTTTGGGAGGACTAATTGCAAACCGATTGTTTTCCAACAAGATTGATGCGACCGCGAACCTTCAACCCTGCGATCACGACGAGCGTTGCGACGATCGCCGCAAACTGCGCTAATGATGCGCAGTTCCCTCGATTCGATCATCATTTTCGGGACGAAACGGAAGAAAGGAGACACTCGCCTCACCGCGATCCGGAAGCTGAAACGCGAGGATGACTCGGAGCGGACACGGAAAGCAGGATTTTCCCGCGGGATCTTCCTCGCGGGATATCGGACTTGAGGAGAAGGAAACGGGGATACGCGCATGCGCGCGCAAAATTGCCGGCGATGGAAACTTGGACGTCCGTTCCGACAGAATTTTTGAATCGCCCTTATCGCAATTTAATTTGTTAAATAACAAAATACGAAGGCTCTTTTTCGAGATTCGAGTTACCATCGGATACCGGTTGGCTCATAAGTTGGATCGGATCGGATCGAATGCGTTTGCGTTATACTTGAAAACCGGGAAGCGCTCAGGGAACTGGAAGGAGGAAATACCCGTTATCTATAACGTTTGACCGATCCTCGGACGCAATAACAGAGAATTGCCTGTTTCACAGTCTCGAGCATCGCTGAGACCATCGTGACGTTAATTTTTAACGTAACACGCCGCCGTTAGACACAGACGGATAACGACAAACGCGACGAGATCGCGACGAGATAATCGCAACGAATTAAAAGCGTAAAAGCGGAGCGCACGCGAATTCGCATCGCGATACGATTTAACGTATGCACGAGAGTACGCTGAAATACTCCATGACCCTTAACGTCAAGCGCCCTCGCTTCCTCGCGGGGAAAGGGCCGAGGGGGCCCATGGAGAACAGGGAAGCGTAATATGAGAAATTGATTGTCACTCGGTGATTGACGACAAGACGTCGAACATCATCGAGCTGTGCGGCACGGCACAAAAGATATGAAAGCCGCGAGGGAGCGGGGGAGAAGAGGGAGAAAAAGACGCGGAAAGAAGTGGTTTAGGAGAGGTGGGAGTGGCATTCTGGGAAGGGCAGACCAGTCGCGGCCAAGAGTGCACATTCAGCAGCTTTGCTCGATCGCCCTCGGAATATAAATTTGCAACATTATCGTCTCGGAGAGGGCGTTATCCCCCATCGGCGTGAGTTTTCTGACACGGCTGGCCTGCCGACACCGAGAGACCAGCGCGCCGCCACTTTGACCGAATGGATTTCGAATTTTCTCTTCCCCCTTTCCGTTCCCCCTCCAGTCTCGCTGCGGATTCCGATAACTCGATTACCAATTTATTCATTGCGACGGAAAATCACCGGCCGTTTTTTCTCGTGCCAGGGCACTCAAGGACAACGTCGCCGCGCTTTCCGGGGGTATTTTCTCGTATTTTCACGCGCCCATCCGCGTCCCCCGCAAATCCGATTTTCCGCGAGGACAGGTATCGCCCTACGCCCTATCGCGCCCCTGGGGGCGGCCCTCGCTCGGTCCGAGCTTCGTTCCTCCGCGCGTGCATTAACGCGCGTACGCGCCTCGTTATTTCGTTTCCACCAGCGTCCGGGCAGGAGAGAGGGCGGGAAGGGAGTAACGCCGCGTCCTTTGAGAATCTCGGAACAGCGATCTGCACTTTCGAACGGACGTGTTTGAAGACAACGAGCTGAACGGGCGAGCGGACAAAGCGGACGAGGAACAGCGATGAACTTGGTGCCGTTCTTTTTTTTCTTCTCCTTCGTATCGCTCTCTTCTTTTTCTTCCCTTTCCGGAGCATCGAGCATCCCCGCCGTCGCGATTTCACACGCCAGAACGCCAAACTCTAATAACGCGCGGCGTCAATCCTCCGGATAATAAATTGCCATTATTTTCCGTCCGATGCTCGCGAGTATGCATCGTAATCTCTGTTGGGGCGAGAGAGAGAGAGAGAGAGAGAGAGAGAGAGAGAGCCGGAGAGGTCTGCGTCCGCGGTGATAACAGCGGATAGCAATTCCCGCGTACGGTTCTCGGGCGACCTTTCTTCCCGCTGCTCCTCGATAACTGGAACGATCAGAAAAGTTTGCGCAAGATGGTGGGTCATCGATAAGGGGCGGTTGAAATTGAGAACAGAGAGCAACGCCGCGAACTTGGGGATGGCTGCGCTGTCATGTCGGGGTATTCGCGGCAAGACTGATTGCTTGCATTGATCAGCAACGCAAGGATCGTCAAACTTACCCTAACGTACGACCCCAACGTCGTACCCCCTCCCCGCCAGGCGTCGCTCGAGCGGGATCGAGCTGAGGTGTGCGCAGAGCAGCGCTCTTAAACCGCTTTCTCTTGGCAATTTGTCGCAGGGACACGCGACGTCTGGCAGAATCCTGATCCGGAAGCCACAATTAACTAATGGACGGCCAACTGGGAAACTTATGCGAGCGTTAGTAGCCGTATCGTGGCTGCCCCTAACTTCCCGGATTGAGATGTATCTTATAAACCCTGCCACCGAAGCGCCGGGCCCCAAGTTGTCGCGATCTCTCAAAGAACTTGCGCGATCTGTTGTCAAACTTGTCCATCCACGGTCGTTCGATACTCGATCGAAGTTAACGCGTGCCACCGTGCAGATATTTGCATGTCCTATTTGGGAACGACGCGTCATGACGCGTCGCGCGTCGCTTCATCTCTCGTGCTTCTTCAGAGGGGAGACTCGTAGTAGTCGAGAAACGCGATGATCCGGATATCTCGGAAATACGGAAATAAAGGACGCGTCTCTGTCTCGGATGAGAATGCAACGAGAGAGTAAATCAGGAGGGGAGGCTAACGTTGTCAGATCGAGAAGGAAAACTGCTTGAATATTGCAGGTGAGCATTCGCAGGCGGCTGGCATCCGGCAGACCAGCTGAGATTCAGCTGGAAACGGATTTGGCAATCGTTTTAGCTAAATTGAGTCCCCCAATTTCCGATAATCCCGAGTCGGACGGGACAAGCTTCGAAACACATCCTAATGTGATATCCGAGACAGATGTAATCTCTCTGGTAATCTCATTTCGTCCATTAGACGGTATAGTTGTCATCGAAGTCGAGGTAAGAGCGATCCATTCCTCTCGCGGTGAGGGTTTTTAGATGATCCGTGAGCGACGTTGAGCTTCTCGCTTCTTGCGAGGATGGCGGCAGCGGCGGCGGCGGCGGCGGCGAGGAGGAACGGGGGGTGCGGAGGGGGCTGGGGGGTGGGTACGTGGTACGTTGAAAAAAGTTGATGAGTGATTTATAATAGGAAGAATAATGGAAAGTGGGTTGGACGACGAGCGCGCGTCGGCGAGAGGAGCGAGAGGACGACGAGCGTCGACGGCTCGTTTATTAGTGGGCTACGTTCTCTTTCTCTCTCTCCCTCCCGCCCTTTACTTTACTACACCAGCAGCGTAGATTGCTGGGTCCACGGCCCAACAGAGTTGTAATTAATTACCAAAGTAATTATCTGATGATTTAGGAACCCACCCCACGCGCCGCTCCGTGCGCCGAAACTGAAACGAATTACTATTACCCATATCCGAAAACTAACCACCGGCGGCAGTAAGGCGCGAGTTCGCGAACGGAGAGGAAGGGTTGCTGATGGAATCCGCCGAAGGGAAAGGTTTTTGGCTCCGTTCGAATAAGCCAGCCGAGTTTGGCAGGCAAGCAGCGGCGTGCCATGCATTTGTTCGCTGCTTACGAATATATCGAATTTCATTTCGCGCGCGAATCTCCAAGAGATCTCTACGTAAACGTCATTCATTCGCGATCCTCACGTTTTCGATATCTTTCCGACATGGTCTGCAGATCTCCACGCTGATCGACGTTACACTGTCTAATCGTGTCCGTAATTATTTAACATTCACTCTCAAACCAGAGATCTAGAGATGTCACCTGCTTTCGAGAAACGCGATACACGCGATTCACGCAGGATTCGTTATCCGGAAAATCAAACGGAACGTTTAGAATCCATGCCGATTTATCCATAGCCGAAGCATATACGATTCGTCGAGATGTCCCAAAGTTGTGTCACACACAACTTGATCAAAGCCAAACAGAATCGTGCACTAACCGGACTCTACGAACGCGATAAAAGCTTTTGGAACACCAAATCCCTTAATAATATATATATATATATATATATATATATATATTTAAATATTTCCTTGTAGACGCAGCGTGCACGAAGCAACCGCAATTTGTCATGGCGAATTTAACCGTGCGACTGTTTAATGACGCGAATGAATATTTATCCGCTAGCTGATCTATAAATCAAGGCAGTCTTACTAGATGGAATTTTCGACGCATGATTACATTATTAACGTGAATAGGTAATAATCGCACGCATAATGCCCTGTATGTATAATAATTACGTAACATGAATATACATACGGTACATCCAGATTAACCATGCGCATTCATACATTATATAATATTGTATCACGAAATGTTAGCCCATCAAACGTGCCGTTTAACTTCAGCCTCCATTATCGGCATTTGTCATTGATTTTCCCGTTCGATTCCGGCGAATCATCGGCGATTGATCAATCCGCAGCATACGCGCGCATCAACGGTAATATCGAAACGTCACATAAGGCATGGAACGGGCAGGATACGGAAGCATCCAAGTTTGGCGATGGATATCCGTAATTGGGTAATGCCGCGCTGTTGTATACCGCTGTTGAGTGTCCGTCAGGTCTGCGTTACATCAGTCCGACATGAGGAAATCTCGTGACAAGCGCTGCATCTATCCATCGCATCGTTACGTACGACATTTTAATAAGTATAGACACGCGCCTTACTGGCCTTACTCGCTGGCTCTACAAAAACGAGGAACGGCGATAGAAATTATTTAGTGCCGAAAATGTATCGACGACGAGGAGAGAGAGAGAGAGAGAGAGAGAGAGAGAGAGAGAGAGAGAGAGAGAGAGATAAAATGCAAGCTCCTGTTCTAATCCTGCGACACAGAGCTCGCTTACACCTATGGATCCATTCAAAATGGATGCTCGTGCCGCTACGTGTCGCGAATTTATACAATTCGCGAATCCGGTCCGGGGGAGGGAGTCAGTGTGGCAGAAAGCAATTTAATGCCGCGCGTTACGAAGGCAACTGCCGAATGAGATCAGCGATCTTCCGAACGGCGGCGCGTTTAGAGTCCTCATCCGGTTGTTAACGTCATTAAAAGCGCGCTACGAGCGCGAGCGGATAATAAATCGGCGCCACTGTTGCGAGGGGTGCCTCTCCTTTCCGAGACATGATTCGCCGGATTGTCAAATAAACTCCCTCTCCCTCTCCCTCTCTCTCTCTCTTTCTCGGAAGCTCGTTCCGCGCGAGTTTCGTATCGTACTCCATCTGCGTGGCGGATTTCTCTTCCAGCCTCTCCCGGCCCCTCCTCTCCCCTTCCCCACCCCGGGCGTGGCGGATTTGCCGTTAATGAGTGAAACGAAGATCTCACCCTATCCCGCTTCCCAACCCCTCTGACGGAGTTGGAGGTCATTAGTGGCAAAGCGGAATCAGTGGAGCTTATGTCGTTTTCCATTAATCGCGAGCGAGCCATGGTCCATACCTACTCGGCGAGCGCACCTGCCAGCCTAAGCTACGGGGGCCTGCAGTGACAAACTGCACAGTGCGAAAGTTTCAAGGTGCCAGGTGGCGTGAGGCGCGACCGAGCGACCGGGAGAGTAAGGTAGAGGAGTAAAGAGGGTAAAGGGAGAAGAGAGGGAGAGAAAGAACAAAAGAGAGGAGGCAGGACGGAGGCAGTCGGGTAAGGTAGACGGCGAATTGCGCCGCTGAATGAAATTTAAAGTAAACTACGCAAGTTCTCGGGCGCGTTTATGGCGCATCGCTGTGGCCGCTTGTGTACGTAAGCCGTCTCCTCGTCTCCCGTTGAGCGGTGCTCCGCGTCAGAGGCAAACAGCATTTCGGGTTTAGCCCCGGCCGTGTTATCTGCACGGCCGCGCTGAGGAGGCGAGGGTCAAAAATAATATAAGAAAACACCGAACGGTTAATTAGATTCCGACGGTTCTCAACGGTCTCATCTCCGATCTCCTCGCGACGAAATCGCACGATCGCCGATCGCGAATGGGGCACGTACGCGTGCATGCCTTTGTTAGCAGCAGCCGGTGGAGAGAATTCGAGCCGTAGCGAGGCGCGAGGCGATGGTACGAATACAAAAACGCACACACGGCGAAACAGAGCGAAAGCGCCAAGTGCGAGAAGCAACGGGACGCTAGGTGATGGCTAACGGCCAGGGGCGCCAAGGGGATGCTCGCGAGCGCGAGGGAAAGACGACGAGCGGGCGTTAAGGGCGGAAGGAGAGGAGAGCCCCACCGCCGTAAAGCCCTGGGTTTGATAACGCAAGGGGATTGCGTAGTATACGTGGGTTACCAGCGACTGGTTGGTGGCAGGGGGGAGGGAGGGGGGAGGGGGGGAGACCGGGAGGCCGCGGTCGTGTAGTCTCGTATATAAAACATTCAGAAAGCTGTTTTTAGTTCGGTGCGATTCAATGCATTCTATAGTGAAAGCATGCTTGCTTACCCGCGCGACTGTGCCTGGCTCTGGTAGCCCTCCTGCCTCCATCCCGTCCCCCCCCCCCTCTCTCTCTCYCYCYCYCTCTGTTTTCTCCTGCCTCCGCTCCCTCGCCTTTTCTACCTGCGAACGCAGCGTTGCCCACCCAACAACCCCGGTGGTTGCAGCCACCAGCAGTTCACCATCCTCTTCCCCCCTCCCTCTACCCTGCCGCCCCTTTTATCCTTCCGCCGGTCAAGCGCACCATCCGTCTGCATTTCAAATTGATGGATTTACCGAGGGGAAAAAAGTGGAACACGCGCTGAAAGAGAGAGCGAGAGAGCGAGAGAGAGAGCGAGAGAGAGAGAGAGAGAGAGAGAGAGAGAGAGAGAGAGAGAGAGAGAGAGAGAGAGAGAGAGAGAGAGAGAGAGAGAGAGAGTAAGGGCGGCAGTGCACGCGCGCGCGAATCGTTTATATCGTTTTCGTATACGTGCACGCTTTAAGCCTGGATGTACCTCCAATTTGTATAATTTCGTGCAATCAGTTGGCTATCGACGCACCGATTCGCGATTACGCCGTCTCCGGAAAAAGAGACGAAGGCGAAAGGCGTGTTTCAGAGACGGCGTGCTCTCGTTCGATCAAACGCGCCGCAGTTTGCGCAACGCGGCTTAATCAACTGCGATCGCGCGCGCACGTATTTTCGCATGCCCATGTAAGGCACGTGTGCGAGCGATAATGCTCAGTTCACGTGTATTCGGCGCAGCAAAAGGTATGCAATTACTAAAACCCAGAAGATCGCGATCCCGTTAATTTCCGTTGCATTACATTATTCAGTTAACGCGATTCCCGCGTAACGTAACGATTCTCGGTAACGTAACACTTCAACTTTTCATTTTTTTCGCAGTCCGTCGCAGTCTGTCACACGTAACACGCGTTAAATGTTCATAATAATCGAGCTCGCTGTAACGTCGACATCGCAACGATAGGATCAATGATTTCGCGCCAAAAGGTGTGACGTCATCCGTCCTTGTCGCGCGTTATTATCGCTCAAGCATTATTAGGCGCGTTGTTCCTCGTTCCTTAAAGCTTCGATAATTTATCGAGCCGCATGTTGTAGAAAGGCCATAAATATAGAAAGGCCATTGCTATGATATAAGCATCGGATAAGCATTGTTTTATATGTTATTTCAGCAATTATAATACACGTTTGAATATTCATGCTACCTTAATTGCAACGTTTATTAATCGATATCGCCGAGGGAGAAAGCATTGTTTGTGAACTCAAATTTTAACATCGTGCCCATGTTACAGTCCGAGCTTAAAATCGATATTCGATTAAAGATTCATAAGACTTATTTACTCTATCATTAAGCTCAAATTTGTAATCAATCTGTCATTAAATAATTGAATGTATCCTTAAATCGATGTACGTTCGCTCAAATAAACTGCACACGAATCTCGACACGAGTCTCGTCTCGTTGCACCTTGCTGGAGGCGATATTCATTATTCCAAATTTATCGTTCGATCCTCGAACTCGTCTTTATTAATAAGTTGTTGCCAGCATCGCGATTAACGCCGACTAAACCGCGTGTTTATTCCAGCGAATTAAACTAAGGTTTAATAACGCTGAAGACATTACATTCCTCATTTATAAACGCGACGCAAATATCATCTTCGTAATTGTCGTTAATCGTCGGCAATGAGCATAATTCGTCCATTATTTCACGCTCAAGCGAATCTCCGATTCGGGGATAGTCGTGTAGAAGTAATGACCCGAAACAGAGAGCGAACTCGCACTCGTTGCATTAATAAGGACGCGCGAGGCTTTCTTCGTTTGGAAAATTTTGCGTTTGTCCGTCTAAAAGATAAACGCGAGGCGTTATCCGTAACGTCGAATAATTCAACGCCGTAATTCGAGGTTTCGTCTTCTAACTTTACACGCTCGACGATGCTCGACATCGTCGCGTAGGAGTATCAGCCGATACGGGAATAACGCTTTTCCGTTATATAGGCTCGCGTTTGAGCACGCTTACGATATCGTACGGTTAATACCCTCAACATCGTAAAAATATCGTCATAATCATTACGCGAGATACTGCCGTGGCTATTAACGAATATTACATCCGCTATCTGCGATCTTCCACGTGGCTGTGTTGTTTAGCGAGATTCGCGCGCGTTTAATACTTCAGAGCTGACGGTAGCGTGGATAACAAATAAATACTCCCTTCGACTGCTTCTTGCGAAGCAGCAGTCGTCATTACCGTCACTAAATATGGACTTTAACGAATACAGAGCTCGGGCAACCTCGAGTGAATTTGTGGATATCGCGGGAAGACAATTATCTGCAAGTCACCGAGATTCCGTCAGCGTCTCGAAAATATATTACTTTAGTAGCTGTGTATATACATGTACAGCTCTATGTGTGTGTGTGTGTGTGTGTGTGTGTGTGTGTGTGTGTGTGTGTGTGTGTGTGTATATGCAGCTACTAAAGTTAACGAAGATTTCGTGATCTTTCAGAAGCAAGAGCGCTCGCCGTTGCCGCCTGAGGCTCGGTTCCAGCTTAGGAAGCTGCCGGATATAACGTAAAACCGCTCGTTTAAAGCCGAACAAAGCGACCCATCGGCGCTCCGCTTTCGCGAGGGTTAATAATGGAATTATGAATTGCGTCGCGGCTAAACTTAATGCGATTTCCCTGTAAGCTTCGCCGTAAGCGTTCTAGCCCGATCAATGCAAGCGTTATAAGACGCGGGTGTGCTTTTCACGGCTTTCTTGTACGGTATCGCTACTTTACCAGTGTTAAAACGCCTATGGCTTATTTCACGTTAAAGTATAAGTATAAATGTTACACCGCTTTCCTCGTTCACACCTCTCGCACATCTCTGCGCTGCGACCGACAGCTGTCATCGAAACGACCCGGGCTCTGTTTTGCTTTCTCTCCTCGCAAACGCGAGGAGACCATGTTGCACCACGGCACTTTTCCAGATATCCGTGCTCCGATCTCCGATCTCTCAAAGCCGATGTTTCCGTTGATTTGACCCTGAGAGTAAATAACGTTGAATGAGGATTGCGGGAAATCATGAATTAGAAACGAACGACGTTTCGGTCCACGTTTCGTGCACCACGCTCACTGATCCGAGTGGACTTTTGCGAGAGAAGAAACTGTAAAATTCTATTCAACATCTGCCGCCCATGAATGGCAAGTAAATGAATTTCATTTATGTGATCGAGGATCATTCGATAGAGCGGAATGATGGAATAAATAACGGCGATAAATAACGGATATTAAATAACGCGTGGCACGCGTCTTCGTGCGAATGTTCGGCAAACAGATCGCGCGAGCACGCGATTCGCGTTTGCAGCCGCGTTTGCACTCGTGCGCAGCCGGCAAACGGTGTATAATTTTAATGAAACAATGTTTCGACGGAATGTCCAATAACTGGACATCTAGCGGAAAACATTCGTCGGTGGCTTGACACGCTCGACGTGTTCCACGCGGACTTTTTGCGGGAGCGAAAGAAATTCGGATAGAGTCCGATTTATCCGCAGATATTTATGAGAGTGCGGAATAATCATTGCCGACGATTACATCGGCGAGACGATCGCCGACAAAGCGACCATCTCAAACGGTCGATCGGAGTCGACTTCTAATTCGGGGATCACGCCAGGATTATCGGCAGGATTGCCGATCTGCGATCTATTCGTTTCGACGAAATCGCAAACAATAAAGCGCGATGCACAAAGTCTAATTGAAACGCGAAAGTTTCACGAAAGTGAGAGATCGTGCTCAAATAGCGGACACGCCGCTAGCTACAAATCATGTAGTTTACAAGCTTACCTCCGTTTCGCCAGAAAATCCCAGGCCGACGGCGGCCCAGTGCAAGAAGAACTTCGCACATCCGAAAGAACAACAAAGATTTAATTGGGAGATTACTCCCACTCACCGCGTCGACCCATATCAACCGCAAACACGACTTTTATCTTCGGCGCGATCGAGTCCCATCCTTTTTATCGTCTTGGACGTCTTTTCCGTTCGCGCCCGTTCGAGCGCTGTGTCGTTTCACGCGTTTATAGACACCGCGAGAAGAATCGCGAGAAGAAAAACGAACAACTTCATAAATAACGTTAACACGGGTTTTCATGAGCTCGCCTGATGAGACAGTCGCTGCGTGCTGATCGAAGACTAATTTGCCGTTCGTGTCGCGTGATTTGTCACGAGTTTACGCGAAATGATCGCGTTCCGAGATTTTAGGAATTATTTAAATATAGAGAGAGCCAGAGAGAGAGAGAGAGAGAGAGAGGGGAGAGAGCTTGCTCCACCGTCGCATGTGCTGGATTTATAAAAGCTTCAACATCTTCATCTCGAGAAAGTAACTAGCCGTAAAAGCTACTATAGCTCTATATTTAAGTTTTCTACTCTCTTACGCACCTAAACCACTTTTATATACAGAATTTTTCCTTTATATTTATTGTTACCTTTTATTGTTACCTTTATGATTATATCGCACTTATTTCTTCTCCATGAAACGGAAAATCCTATCGGAATTGATAGAATCCCTCTCAATGTTTGCTTCACGCTAGAAGATATATTTGTCTTATTTTTTACTCCATTCGTAATAATTAATCTGATAATTTTTCTGAAGCTAATACACTAATTAGCTTCGACATCCGGTTGGACACATTCAACTCGTGTCCAACCGGAATGATGTTTTCTCCATCTCCGATCGATCCTTCAATTGTCGTCCAGGTAGATTAGCGATCAGCAATGTCGCCCGTTTAACGCTTCGGTTTGTTCCGTTCCCGTAAAAATGGAGACGCATAATTTTCCAACATGATCCACCATTGATCCGCGTAACATGAACGTTTTCACCGTTATTCGATCCAAGTAATGACATGTAGCTCGAAACTCACGTGCCCGGATCTAATGAAGCCACGATTACGGGATAAGCCGTAATTAAGGAGACACGAGCTCACGATGGTCACGATTCGAATGTGCCTGCCGAATACGGAGACCTTCAATCTTCGGCCGGCATGGATCTCGATTCTCAAAGCATCGATCATAGCAAGAATAATCGTACATTATGCGGGCGGCGCTGGAATTTTGATGTCGTTTCCCGATCCGCGCCAAATCCGTTCCATTAAATATGTAAATCCACGCTATTACGTATTTTATAGCGCGATAATGTCGTGCTATTTCATAGGTGTGATCCGTAAATTGCAAAGGCTCCGGCCTCATTTGCATTTTATATTCTATATTTCGGGAATAAACGCGTGCTCGCGTCCCGACCAAACGCGATGATCCGACTCGAACCGACTTTCTTTCCACCATATCTGCTACGCGCAAGCGCGATTCATTAGAAAAAAAAAAAAAAAAACAGAAGAAGAAGAAGCCACAGCCTTTCTCCTTATTGGCTCTATTCCATTCCGTCACCGTCCTTTTCTTCAGCGGATCGAATCAAAGACGAGTAATCGTCGACGCGTCACGCTGACGGGAACACGAGCAATTGTTTATTATTCTTCGGTACAACCGGATGTGACTCGTATCGAGAATGTATGTACAATACGTGTGACGTGATACCTGCTCTATCGTTTGCATTAACGTGCAGATGACGTGCGAGAGCATTAGGCGTATGCGTGCGATAATCGATAGACGGTTCGTGGGGAGAACCGTCGCGATACTAACGAGCAAAAGTATCGCGCGCATTCACTTGTCGGATAGGAATAATAATTAATCCGTTATCCGAAAGCGCCGTTGTATTTCGTATTAAAATTATCTGTTTCTGTTACATCACGTTGAGCTATATATATATATATATATATAGATATATCGCACCGTGCCTCGTATCTTCTCTCCTCGCTGGCGAGTAGAAAAACACAATGTTTTTATTGCAAAATGTTCTCCCTTACCCTTTCGTTAGCCGCTTGACTTGTACTTTAATTAATAGCGTAACTCACTTAGCACAGGATGCGCGTTGAACGGTATCCGATTAATTAAAAGGTTAATCCAAAGGTTAAAGGGAGAGAATTCTCCCGCTTGATCCTCGCATTCAGATCCGCGTCTCCCGGGATCCGTGTAACGCGAGGCGATATCGTGATTTACAGCCACCGTCCCGGAAGCGTTATCAGAAAACTTGAGCAGGCAGATCGTCGATCTCGCCCGTAAAGTTTTTATATATTTTCCTTGACAGTCGCGAAACTTTTTAAGGGCCGGCTTATTAGGGAGCGCGCGCGCTCGCGCGCGCAGAAACGTACGCTGGCGGCGGGTTGTACGCCGGAAATACGCGCGCTCCGGTGATATCTCGGCGAGACGCGGATCGCAAAATCTCAAATACGCTTCGTTTCGCCGTCGCGAAATACCGCTGCTACGTGTGCGCCGCGGGCAAAGAGAGCCGGTTAACTTTAGGCGGTTCGTTTGAAGTAGCGCCACTTTTGCACCGCAGCTCGTACATTTTTGTTCGCGGCGGAAATGTGGAAGATCTGGTCATCCCGCCGATATCATGGCTCGCTTTCGCTCCGGAATCCGGGGCGATTGCGATTTCGCGGGAGATCGTTCCGATCTTAATGCATCTTTCATGCGATAAGTCGCGATAAAGCGCGACGTGAATATATTCATTCGGCGAAACGAGGTGTTTATTCGCGGCATCCTTGGATTCCTCGATCTGTGCCGAGCCCGCAAGTCTTTGGATTCCCCGACATTACGTACATTTTTTCTCAAGCGCGAACTAGCGCAGGCTACACGTGAAATTGCAAGACGGATCGCTAACCGTGTGTGTCACAATTCTTTTTCGACGCTGTTTGCCATCGTTTCATCAATTACGGGGGCGATCTGTCTCTGTCGAGTCGCTTGCAAGAAAAATCACATAACACGATAGAAATCTAAGTCCATCCGTGGATGGGCCAATAAATGTCTCACGAAACGAGACGCTTGTTACGGCGAAAATAAATGTAAAAGAGCCACGAAGATGCGAGCGCGAAGTCGGTCGCAGACGGTCACGACGCGAGCTAATCATCTAAGCATCGAGCATCGATGCGAGCGAATGAAAATTACGTTCGAGGGCACTGCATCGATCGGTATCGATCGGTCGATCGAACGAGATGACGTTTCGCCCATTAAATCGAGACCGAGACCGCTTAAACCTCTAATCTCCAGAGAAAACGCGTGCTGCCTCGCGACGAACGGAACGAGATTTCCGAAATGCGAGGGACGCCGTGCATGTGTGCTAAGCGACATCGAACATGTTTACAAATACAAAAGTTTCACGAAGATTGCAGATTGCCTACTTCCCGCATCAAGATGATGTGTCTCCCGCGTCGCCATGGGACCTCGTGACATAACAAAGTGGCACGAGTATCCCACGGGACGCGCGCAAGAGACGGCGGCGTCATTCCCGGTTCCCTCAGACGGGAAAATAAATTCGTGTCAAGACAAATAAGCGCACTCGACGCCTTCACCTCTCCTACTTATCCGTTTGTCCTGGCTCTCCCTGTCCCCTCCCCCCGTCCCCTCCCCTCGCACCCCTTTATCGCCCCTTTTCTTCTCTTCTCCTCTCCGATATCTTCGCGCACCTCTTCCCCCCGTCTCTCTCTCACTCTCTCTCTCTCTCTCTCTCTCTCTCTCTCTCTCTCTCTCTCTCTCTCTCTCTCTCTCTCTCTCTCTCTTTTTTACAGCCGCAGTCCTTTCCTTTCTCCTATCTAGTCCTCTTTATCCCAGGAGAGAAACCTCCTGCCACCACCGTTGGCTTCAGCGACGGTCCTTCAACTTCTTTCGCGTCACCAGCATCCTCCCCGTCCCTCTCGCGTTCCGCTCGCTCCTTTCTTACCGTCTCGCTCGCGCTCCCACCGTATCAGTTCTTTGTCCTTCCTAATACGAGCTAAGCGATTCGGTTTTTCCGTGAGTTTTTCCTTATCTGCCCGACGACGTTTTTTGCATCAGCCTGAGCAAACAGCCCTTCCCGCCCTACTTCACCGCCGGCCAATATTTGCTCCCATCTTTCGGCTTATTGGGAGGCTGCAGAGGCGGCCCGCAGCAGCCAACGAAATCAGGAACCAGCAGCCCGTCGGGTATTGGCTGTTCCGTTGGCGGAACCGGTGTTCCCGGAAGTCTACGCTAAGCCAAGTTGGTCTGATTTCAGCAAACTCGAGTCCTTCCTCTGTCTGTTCCTTACCTGTCTGTCTATCGTTCTCTCGCATCGCTTGCTGCTCCGTTATGGACGTCGACTCTCGTTGGTCGTCAACCTTAGGACTCGGTCTCATTCATCGGCGTGAACTTTGCCTTCGTTGATCTATCGCTTAATCACGTCGTTGCCCTCACGGGATGATGCCGATCCCTTCGCATCCCGTCATTTCCCTCTTCAGCGACGTTTCCGGATTCTGATCTCGTTAACGGAATCCAGATGATTCTCGATGGAGCGCTTCGCGCTTTGCCTGTTTCGTACGATGCCGAATGCTCGTTAACGTCCTTCGACGTCGTCGCTTTCTCGCGACCCCGCGCTTGTTTTTGCGCTCTCCTGATCCAACACGGATGTCATCGCGTATCAGCTATTCCGCGCGGCGGTTTGATTCTCCGGTGCGATCTGATAAGCTTGCCCTTTACGGATTCATCTTTTCGCCTAAGGTTTTTCTACCTTGCGCGTCTCGTGTTTGTCATAGAGCGCACGGTTCTCGCGCGCTATTGAAGCGCGTTGGTCGTTTCTTCAAAATTCGATTCCAACGGCACGATCGGTCTCCCTTCTCGATAATGCCCACCTATACCCTATCCGAGGTACCTACCAATGTATCCCTCCGAAGCGAATGCTCGAGATGTCTGCTGAGTAAGACGGAACGGTGGCTCACGATTTTTCTCGACTGGTACGTATTCGAACCAAACGTGAAATCCAATCTTACATTGGCTCTTTCTTTCTTCTTCTCTCTCTCTCTCTCTCTCTCTCTCTCTCTCTCTCTCTCACTTCCTTTTTAGTGGTAACGATCACGAGTAAAGTCTGTATCACCCGTTACCACAATGAGTGATACATTTCAATAAAAACAGTGCGGATCGAATGGTCGTAAATACACGGAGTCGGATAGGTTTCGCTGGATGTTGCTTTACGAAGAGCATTTTATACGAAATAGTATCTAGACGGTATATAGAAGAAAGTGCAATAGGACGAGCGCTTGCTCTGTTCCCCGATAAAGCTGTCCTCGCGAGTCACCGATAGGAATGGCCGCTTTAGGAGCAACTTTAGTGAGGCAAAAATTGTCTTTTCGTATCCGGAACGTGTCACTGGCGATTTGGAGTATAGGCGATCCGCGAACGCGCGCTCGTCTCCAAGCAGACTATCAGGGAAGAAGAGATACCCAATGCACGTGCCTGCGGTGCATTTTTACCATTTTTACTCCCTCTCGGTCCCCCTAATGGACGCGTGATAGGCGCGTCTAATCAAATGACAAATGCACAAGCAGGTAGCGCACGAGCGCATTACATAATCTCAACATTGTTATCCTGCGTGGGAAATTCATAGCAACACACGCGCGCGCGCGCGAGACCTCGCGTCAATACAGCTAATTGGTGCATCAGTGTGCGCGGAACATGTTGATCCGCGACTGCCGACGCAACAATGCAATGGTGCCCACTAAGCGGACGTTTAAATTCAGCGACACGTAGCCGCCCTGACAGGATTGCCTTTTTGTATATCCGAGCGGTGCCGATCGCCGATCGGCATCGGCGACACGGAAAAATCACGGAAGGGAATTCCGCAAGCAGCGGAAGGCTGCCGGGTTGCATGATTTAACTCGCGACCCCGCTCCGGGTCGTTCCCTCCTGCCGCCCCCCCTCATGCCCCCTGCCCCCTGCCACCTCCCTCTCCCCCCTCGCCGCCGCCGCGACCGCCGCTGCCGGCGGGATGTAATGATCTGAGAAATTGTGCTCCGATATGCGATATCGGCATCGAGTGAGGAACGGAACACCTAGCCGCGGCATACATGCATGATGGGCGCATCTATAGGTGCCGTGCATTCGGATTTATTCATAGCGCCGTCCGCATCTATCCCGCCGCCCGCAGCGTCTTCCGCCCCCGCCTCGGGGTGGCAAACGGGGAGGGAGAGGGCATCTGGTAGCGCGCGCGCGCGTTTGAGAACGGTGCCAGGTGAGATATGTGTTTTGCGCCTTATGCGAATCCGTGCGGCAAGTTACAAATGCGTGGCTTACTTTCAGACTGATGTCCGGACGTTTGTTTCGAGATTGGAGGATTCAGTTACAAAAATCTCGCTAACGATACCGCGACACCGCGTCCGTTTCCCATCCGCATCCCATTAGCGTGGCTTGGATTAGCGTATCACTCGCGATAGTGAGTTAGTTAGCGAGATAGCAAAGTAGGATCCGAGATAATGTGCGTGCGTGCGCGCGTGCGTGTAAAGTGTGTTTGATGAGGGGTCAAAAGACGGCGAACTCGATAAAGCTCGAAGTCGATTCTTTCGGTTGAAGGATCCGCCACCGAGGATCAACTCGTCATTTCATGGCGATAATGACGGATAACAGGATAAGAGTGATTCAAGGAGATCCGGCTTCGTCGTCAAATATTCGTAGCATTTTTAAGGCAAGGAAGGACGCGGTTGAGAGACACTGCATAGTTAAACCCTCAGCGGGAAGAGGGACGGTTGGGGAGGATACGGAGAGGAAACGGTCGCCATTTCCTGGTGACGCGAAGACTCCCAACCCAATCCTGAGCCATCAACCCCCGGCGAGCAGCACAGTCTCACTCTACGGCGAGCTATTCCCTGAATATTTTGGTAAGATGAACGTGGTTTCCGTGATATTAGAAGGGAATGAATTTGCGCCCAGTTTAACTAGAGAATGTATTGTCCCCTGAAACTGTTTTTCATCTTCACCGCCCAGCGGAAATATTCCTCGGTCGTCCTTCTAAACCGCTGCCAAAAACACTCGGTAGATCTAAGAGCAGCAGCCAGTTGTGTACAAATTTTCGTGTACGATCGATTCCGATTTCTCGGGGATTCTGATCAGAGACGGGGACCTTCCTTCTCCCTTCTTCTCTTCATCGAGACAACGTGAGATTTTTATAAAAAGTTTTCTCTCTGGAAGACGGCAGAATTTAATGGAACGCCCCTTCGCGAGCTACGAGTCTTTCTCGATAATTCAGACGTTCCACTTATTAGAAGCGGGACAACTTAATGAAACGTATACATCTATTACATCAAGCCGAGTTCTCCGGCTTATACATTCGATTAAATTCAAACGATCTAAACACGGAAGTCTTCTTTGCGATTCATTTTATTTCACGCATGCACGGACACACAATGGATACGAAACGCTAATCGATGATTGCTAACGGTTTAGCGATTGCATTTCCATTAGCCGTGAAATAATAAGCGGGATACAATGACACTAGCAAATTCATGCATATAATATAACTGTCAATTAATTCGAACGACAAATTGTTTCCCCGAATTTACATTTAAAAAGATCATTTATCATTTGCGAGTTTTCGATAACAATTTTCGATAACATTACCAGATTACCAAATCTTCGTCCGACAGAAATCATTCCTCGAACGAAGCACGTTTCGTGCTACATTTTTTTTATTGATCTTTCGGCCGTGTTTAGGATTTTTATATGCGTTGTCTTTGGTTTGCAATGGTTGAATTTGGTTCTCGATCTTGTAAACGAGCATATATCGAATGTGAGTTACAAGGGATTAGGTCGTTGCCGAAACAAAAAAGGATCGCTATCGCTTGGCAGTTACCAAGCGGCGAAAAACAGCGTCTTAAGTATCCCGCGAGAAGTCGGAAGCAACATTTCTCGTCGCACATTTGTCACTTGATAAGAGCGAATATCCAAATATTGCGACTGTTAAGTTGGTCAAAGACGATTAAAGAATCTTATCTTGTTCTCTACTTTTGTTCTCTGATCTTTACTGAACACACTCTCTCGTCAATAAATAAATATACGAACAGTGTTGCGCGAATCATCGAAGGCGCGTGAACAGGCCGCACATCGATTCGTTCTACGACTCTGCAACGTCTAATTCGAGAATTCGAGGTCTGCAGGGAAGACGTATCCTCACCTCCGCGAGGTGAGGATTACTATGCCCTGACGTTTTAATGAACGCAAACGTGACGGACGAGCCGAAAATGAACGGTTTTTTTTTCCTTTTTCTTTCCCCCTTTTTTCTCGAAACTTTACCGTTTTTACCGTTTTTATAACTTTCGCGATGGTCAAACGCCCGAAAGACGGTAGGGATTATAAATGCACAGAAGAAATCTGATATTTTATGAAACACAACGGGGACCTGCAGTCCAACGGGCAGGAAAAAAAACATTTTATTCCCTTGCAAATATTCCGCGCGTGTATTTTGTAAAACATACAACGACGAGGAGAGAGCGCAGCTCTCAGGGAATGGGAGGGAGGGGTGGGTGGGGGGGGAGGGTATAAACACGCGTGTACAGCCGGCTTGTAGCGGCGAAGGGCGATATTCTGGTCATAATGTTTCTGCTGGAATAACAAAAGGCTCGAATGACGACGGAGCCCGGTTCTTTTTAATCATGCTAATGATAAATATACAATCGCGACGATAGCAGCGGCGCGAATCGTTGCCGTGCACGGTAAAAGTGCAAACAGTGCGATAAACAGCTAATAAAAGTACTTGAGCGATCATAGATTATTGAAATCGCATTTCGCGATTCAAGCCCCGCTGTGTTCAGTCCCGCCTTTAGCCTCGTATCCGTTTGCCGAGCGATCATTTCAATCGCGTGTGACGCGGCGTTCTTTCCTATTGTTTAACGTGTCGTGTTAATCGAACTTAACGTTCCTCCTCTCGTTTCACGCTCGCTTTCCCGCGCCGGATTACGCGCAAAGGATTCTTTGTAATATCCGCGAGCGGCGCCGTTACGGCCGCAAAATCGCAATGTAAATTGCGATAAATGGCTTTCGCGTACACGTTACGCGTTACGGAACCGCGGAAATATATATCCGCGCAGAGATACGAGCATTATTCTGAAATCACTCGCGCGATGCGTCATGGCGATTAAATCGGCCCATTAAAAGATCAGCGTTTGAGCGTGGATTTCCGATTGCGGCGGCGGCGGCGGCGGCGGCGGCGGCGGCGGCGGCGGCAGCGGCGGCGACAGGTATTTCATTTATTTAATCCCGGCACGCGGAAAATCCGTGCCCACAATAACCGTATAGCCGTGCGACAGCGCGTGACAGCGCGCCGGCCGAAGACGTTGAAGATCGTTGTGCCTCCTTCGTCGCGCGATGAATGAAAACGCAACAAGCGACACGCGCATGCGCCGATACTATACGGATTTTGGGGTGGCCGGCGAGGGGTTTTCAGCACGGTCGTTCCGGCGCGCCCGGGGCTTTAAAGCACACTGAAAGTAAATTATGCACGCACTTCGCGTACGAATGCGCCCGGTGGCTGGTTGGACGGCGGCGCTTTTCATGGGAAACAGCTTAACCGAGGGGAAAAGGGTGGAGGCGTCATGAGAGGGTCGTGCAGCGGCGAATGGGGGAGAAGGCGCCCGAGGGGGTATGCGAAGCGCCGCCGTGAAGGATGAAGCGGAGACGAGGGAACAACCGCAGCGTGGCCGAATCGGGATTGACAGATCGCGCTATTAAGGGATCCGCGGCTCGAGTATCGAGACTTGTCTGAAAATCAGCTGGATTCGAGAGTCATCATCGAACAGCGGCGAGTAGTTATCGGCGAGCAGGGGACGATTCCGCGCTAAAAACGCGCGGAAAACGAAACCCCACCGTCATCCAGCGGCACCGCCCGCCGACTGACGCTGCTCTTTGCGAGCCCGCGTCGCGCCTCGGCTTTGAGCGCGGCCCGAAAACCGCGCCGACCGCGCACGTCGCCGATATAAACTTGGTGGCGCGCATGCGCGAGCGCGAGAGGGACACCCGCTATCGGCAGTTTCCCCCTTGATGCGGCGTGTTGTCGGACGGCGCGCGGTAACTTTATCAAAGTCGTTCCCAGGTTTCTGTCTCTCCACATAGCTGCATCCGCCTCGTCCGTGACGATTCAATCTGTCGGACGGATTACACCGCGCGGAAGAAAAATACGGCCGGGCCACGGCGGAGCCCCGGCTTTGGTTGCGCGTAATGAGGAAGGAATTTCGCTGCTAATGGCCGAGATTGCTTTTGTGATGAGAGACTTTATCTACGACTCTTTACGAAGTTTGCGCTTGCTGTTTTTAATATCGTACCGAGAATAATGGCTTGGTTTTCTTGTTATCTCGGCCGGGATATACGCGATTACCGGTTTGAATATTATATTATACGCGTACACACACATGTACACACACACACACACACACATAATACTCGTAATTATTCCATTGAATCTGCATTTAGCGATAACGGTTTGGCGTAAACGGCGAACATTCCGCGATTAAATCGCGCGTCGCGCGAAGGACAAATTCCTGCGTGCGCACGCGACGCGGAGGACGATTCGGTTAAATATCTGCTGTACGATACGGGCGAGGCCAACCGTCACTTTCTCATGAAAAAAAGGCGATCGTGGCTGCGTCACACCAGCCACGATCGCGCGCGCACATGTACAAAGCCTCGAACGTTAAGTATATAGCGGCATAATGTATGCCCGGGGACTAACGAGGGATGGCGCACGTTACAGGCGCACAATCACGACCACCCCTAATGGAAATGACACACACCTGACTTGCGCTAACTAACATTTAGTTCGAACATGGCGTGCTGCAGGTTCTGTTTGTTTGATTGTTTGCCAAAAGCCCGCAAATATTGGTCGATCCATTTACTATGCGCGTTGCGCCCATCCCCGAACGCGTTACAGCGCGCTTGGCTTGGTTTCCGAGTTTTTTAAAATATTTGAGTTTCATTATCGCTCCGCTGTTTCGCGGATCATCAAAAGCCGACTACATTCCGCCACTTTCTCTCTCTCTCTCTCTCTCTCTCTCTCTCTCTCTCTCTCTCTCTCTCTCTCTCTCTCGTGGCCCTCTCACGGACGTTAAAAAAGATCGGCGACGTATATTATGCAAACTTACTGCCATCGTCCTTCATTTGCTTGAGCCTCGATGACTCGACCGAGTATCATTCGCGAAACTCACCGCAACGTATTGTTATCTGTGACGGAAGCGAGTATTTTTTCCGCTTCGGACTGCGAAACGGAACCGCGTTTCTCCGCAGACTCGGGAGAGAGAGAGAGAGAGAGAACTCGAATCTCGTTCATAATCGTGCCGCGTCATGAAGCGCGTCCGTAACCGGATTCGTACATTTTATTTCAAGAGAGAGAAAGAGAGAGAAGGACTAAGAGCACCAACAAAACTCTCGGAAGAATCACGGAGATTCGGGAGAGTAAACAGTCCAAGGACACACATCTGATACAGCGACCGGATTACGAAGGGGAATGGAGGGCGATATTTTTGTCTTCGCGAGAGATTACCAAAATCAAGCTCTCCTCAGGGTTAAGGAGACACGGGGGAGGCAAGGAGGGATCTTAAGGGAAGACGCGAGTGCGACTCGTTCGTTATGTCTTCCCTGTGTAGGCCGTATTTTCAACGGTAATTAAGAGAGATGGCTCTCACACGGATACGCCGGCTCGTAAAAAATCAGGCGCGCATCCGCGCGCGGAGTGCTCCTGAGCTGACGATGTAATAAAAGAGCGCCGAAATGCAGTGAGTCAAATTACGCCAACGAGAATTTATGAAACGAGCACGTGAGTGCAACCGGTGCATCCGATGCGTCGTCTGATGGTCTGACGGTAGCGCTCAGGCAACGGGCGCATTCTCGCAGCGGCGTGACATCAGTTTTTATTTCTTTACATTTATGTCGCCAATGATGATTCAAGTTTTCAGTACCGCTGTTGGATGGATGGATGGATGGGCGGGCGGTAACAAAGTTAAATCGGCCCGAGCGCGGAAGGAACAATAAAAATCAACTGGCTCTTACCGGGTCGCGATAAACAAACGGTACTTTTCGTCGTAATTAAATCCGCGGCAAAAAGTGATTGCGTATTATGCCCGTGGAATTTCATTTCGCGCACGCGCGGATATCGCAATATCCCCTGCGAATTTTGCAGGGAGCGGTCCCCCACCAAGGGGGAGGGGGAGGGACACGCGCCGTTTGGGTGTGTATTAAATGATATCGAAAAATAATTTCACGCGCAAATTGATGCGCAGATTTCAACGGCGCGTTCTACATTAACGTGATACGAACGTGATAAGTAGATGGCAAAATGGCTGAAGCAATCCGTTCTGTTTTCCGCACGCAGCGCGGAGACACACTTTTTGAGATACACGCGTAGATTACGTCGCGATGGCTTCATTAGATTCGTAATGGCAGTCGGAAATGAAAGCAGTAATCGATATTTCCCGATGAAACGTCATCAGTTTTGTTTCGTATCGCGCGCGATAGACGTGCCCATAGAATCTGAACAACAGGAGCAGATTCAATATTATCAAAGCAGTTGTTATGCCGATGCTGGTGCTCTAATCTCGTGCTGCATATCTTCGGCTTCTGACTTTCCTTTGGCATTACGCGCATTACCATACGACGAAAAGCATAATCTTACTACAGAGGGATATAATCCGATCAAGGATCGTTAATTCGGGAATTTAATTCTACGCATACATGCAAATCATTACACTGTTATCAAGTAACAGTGGAAATGACGATGGAAATTATTAAACGGTATTAAATAAGCTGTACTACGATGTACGTAATTAATCGAAAATAGTGGATGCAATTGTATCCATCGCGTTTGTGTAACAAATATCAAGTACCGTTAACATAGCGTTGTAATTATGAGCTGAAAATATTTATGTCTTATAGAAATAGACAATAGACGTCAGGAATGTCAAGTCCGAAATCAAAAGTCCTCAATTTCGTAAAATGTACCTCACGATGCATATCCTTACCTTACAAGGCAAGGCTTCAAAGAGAGGGAGAGAGATTTCTTTTTCGTTATACCGCTCTTACGTGGCTTACTGATATTAATGATTTACGATAGAAACGGAGTTTTGGATGTAATCCAAGAATCCGATGCAAAATATACCGATATAAAATGTACCGTTTCTCCCTTTTCCATTTTATCTATCCAGTATTAATCATCGAACTGTTAATTATTGCGGTCGCAATAAATTTCTGAATCAGAGCGCTACAGAGAGAGAGAGAGAGAGAGAGAGAGAGAGAGAGAGAGAGAGAGAGAGAGAGAGAGAGAGTCAAATCGAGGTCAGAGTTATCCACCACAATCGTTTCCTTACTGCCCCTCAATTAGACATAGCATTTCCTGTTCATCGTTCGACTTCGCGACCAAGTTTGACAACCATCCGAAACTTTTCGCGACTTCGTTCATTCGTCTAGCTTTCCTCTTAAGTCCTCATAGCTATTAGTTCCAGAGTTCTTAAGGTTCGCTGGCAACTGTCTTCGCGAGCTCGATAAGGTTCTATCCCACTGAACTCGGCGAAAATCTCATCCAAATTTCCTCGGCCGTAAAGTTGAAGAGTCGACGAAATCGTATTACATCGCATAGGTGCAATAATATAATATTACTCTCTCGGGCAGTGATTGCTCCTCCGCGCTGCGCCGCGTAGACTTTCGATTATCCAATTCGGGAAAATTCCAAATTACCGGCCTGCCCGTAAATCATGCTCGCCGATCGGCAGAGCGAACTAACAAGACGCTAACGTGCCGATAGAATCATTAGGATCGCGCGTCCCCTCTCCTCCCTCCCTTCATTGCAGGTTTCGGTCACTCGGATGAATCGAATTCAGTTATTCCTCACGGGTCCCGCGTAGAATTGGATAGTTGGAGAATATTGGAGGAGGAGCGATTCTCGCTGGCTGGCTGGCGACGAAGAAGCACCATGCTACGGTTAAGAAATCGAACGCGGGGGGAATGGAAGGCTCGCGGATGAGGATGGGAGGAGGAGGAGGAGGAGGAGGAGGAGGAGAGGGATATTAAAGGTCGAGAGTTGAGACACTCAGGGTACAGGATATGTGACTGCGAGGCGTCTATCCTCACTCATTTGGTATTCCGTAGGATGCCTATTCCCTCCCTATCTATTACCTCCAACTTTCTTCAATCTACGCGTTTTGCTCTCGTTTTACCGATTTATGGATCCGGCGGGTTCACCACGGGGCTAGCTTTGTTTGAATTACCAGGCCGCTAAGGTGGTTAGGCGGTCGTCTATCGAAGTTTCCAGCCCGCGCGAGCACGCGGGGGAGGTCGGAGTATTTTCAAATACCAAGCCGGAAAGGGGCGGCGGCGGTGGCGGCGGCGGCAGCTCCCAGTTAAACGGGATAGAGGGGAATGGACTACCGTCCGCCCTCTCGCTCTTCTTCTACTCACATAATATCTTCTTTGATGCCGTGATGAAAAACTGGAAGGGCTAAAAAGCAAGCTCGCCGGCGCGCTTCCTTTGACCAACGTTAAAGTAGACGACCGCAGACTTACAAAAACGCTA
This sequence comes from Eciton burchellii, assembly GCA_020341155.1. NCBI lineage: Eukaryota > Metazoa > Arthropoda > Insecta > Hymenoptera > Formicidae > Eciton > Eciton burchellii. The sequence continues at coordinate 149,031 of JAHMML010000031.1, forward strand.
GACTTACGAAAGCCGATCTTTCACTGCTAGCTCGCGGAACTCCCCTGTTCGTACATCCCCGTTCGATTTTCCTTTCATACGTCGCGCTAACATCGCGCCACCGAATTACTCGTTAAACTCATTCGACGGCAAGTTAGCCGTGGTGTTAATGACGACGGTAACGGCACTGAAATAATTTCATTAGGTGAAACGAGGCGATTGTCACGTAACGGGGCGTGAAAGAAAGCGGAGTCGACGGCAAATTAAAGCGACACGCGTTAATTTTACTTCCCTTTGAACCGCATTTCTTTTATCTTTTTGTCACGGCAAGTGCCAATTAAGTGCCTACAAAATGGAACATTTCCGATTGCAGGACAGCGCCGCGAGGAGCGCAAAGAGAGACAGAGAGAGACAGAGAGAGAGAGAGAGAGAGAGAGAGAGAGAGAGAGAGAGAGAGAGAGGGGGGGAGAGAGAGAGGGAGGGAGGGAGAGATAAAGCAGCCCTCGCATTGAAATAAAATATTTAAATCTACGTTAAGTCTAGAAGGACGAGTAAACGAGAATCACTCGGCGTTTCTCCGTTCACTTCGTTGCTCGGAAAAAGAAATCGCTACGAGCGACGAGCTCATTGAACGATCCACGATCACGGATCAGGTTCGCAAACGCGCCGGTACGCACATGCGTGTTGCACGCGCGTATCCTTGGTGCGATCCGCGCTGATGACGATGGACGCGCGACGGACTAGAGTATATTTACCCTGAAAACTGATCCTCTCGTAAGCATATAGATCGAAATCGTTGAACAAGCGACTTAATAGTAGCAGACAGTGTGAGAGCGGTGTGACGATCCGCAGGAATGACTCGATCGCATGCCAGAGAGACGAACGGGATTGTCGTCCCTGAAGAGTAAAGCGATTCCGCGCAAGCACCAGCTTGTCCTATTCCGGTATCTCGGTTTCCTTTAAGACGAAGCCTGCTATAAGCCGGCAAAGGTGGGCGACTTGTATTTTCTGGTATAGCCTACCAAATAACTTCCAACTTCTCTCAACTGTCAACAATGGGAGATCTTAATCTCCGAGAACGGGCTGAATTGTGTTACACACCGATATCGTTTTCTCCCCTCTCTCCCCAAGTGTCGCGCTTCGCGCGTTCCTCTGGTAAATGACCACAACGGCCAATGATGAGATAACTGTCTCATCATTGCTCTTGCCCCGTTCATCGCACACGCACACTTGAGCACTTGCGTATTTTACACAGAAATAGGCTGATCATTTCGAGCGAGTAAATCCAAGGCATTTGGATGAAAATCTCTTCATGCAGAGTCACGCGTAATCGAGTATCGATCGAGTATCGAGGGAAGGAACAATTGGAGCAAAACGACGTTCGATCAGTTTCGAAATCGGGTTCTCAGTTCGACGAGCGGATTTCACCATGCTATGCGACCGCGTGCGCGCCGACGATTCTATCGGTAACTATCGGCGGCCACCGTTTTGTCATCGAGATTTCGGTCAATTTGCGGATTATCCCCCATCGCGAATTTTAATAGCGACACCACCGCGCCGTGGTCGATAGGCATTCGCCACTGGATGCACAAACGCGTACGTACACTTGCGCCTTGCGCGCGTCTACATCTGCGAGGGCGCATTTATAGATACACACGTCCGCGGGGAATCCGCTCCAACAAATTTCGTTGGAATTGGAATAAAAGTAATTAGAGGCATTCGTGTTGTCCTGTAATTAGCTTGTGTGCGCACTTTCCAGCACGCTACGCCCGGCGACTAATGCGATTCTTGTGACAGCGTCGTCCAATTTCATGCCGCAGTATCGCAGCCGGTTATTCCAAGGGACACGAAACGCCGTTTATCTATCTCGCGGAATAAAAGGAGCAAAGTGGTGAGGGGGTGGGGAGGGGGTGAGGGTGGGGGGAGGGAAGGGAGTGGGAAAGGAACGCGGTGCGCGGGTGTTGGCCTCCTCGTTTTCTCCTATTTCTCGAATTTGACCGTTTACTGCTGAAGATTGCTAGCTGGCTCGCTCGCAGCTCCAACATATCGCCTGATCTTGATTGAGATTGACAAACTTTACGCGCCGATTCCTTCGCCCGCGATCTCTTTGTTTGTAGCTGTTAAAATTTCGGCAGCTGCTTTTACAAGCAGCGCGAACAAGCGTCTTCCTGAGCGCCTTTCCTGATAAACTTTCTGGAAAATCTTGCACGGATAATCTCATTGCTTTTGTGCTTTCGTAGCTGCGAGAGCAGCTACGAGACTCCTGCTTGTTGAAGCCAATTAATATAATTTCATGCAAATTGTAATCTAAAAACAGAATTTATAAATAATATATATATATATATATACATGTAAGGATCTCAAAAAAGTTTATGGCACTTGCGATACGCCTGTAAGATTCCCGGAGAAAAGCAATGCATGCGACGAAAAGGCTATATACCGCTCTAGATGCTATTACGTGACGAAGCCTTGTCTCAAATTGCATTCTAAGCTTCTCATTATGCTTCTTACATCTTAGGGGGAATCTAAATTCTCTTCTTTCGCTTTCGATTCCCTTTGTCATTAGACTGTCGTTGCAGCAATGACTTATGGCGCGGAAATTGAAGTTCCGCTCTACAACATCTCTAAAACTCCGATTCCGATCGATTCAATCGGTGATGCCACAGAAAAATCTCCGATCTCTCGTTTCTTCCGCGACGAATAAACATGCAGCGTATCTCCTCGCGTGTCCTCGAATTCCGCGCTTCCATGTTTCAATTCTGTCTCAATTCCCGCCCCCGCCTAGCGTAAATAATCGAATAATTTATTCGACGTCTTGCCGAGCGCACTTGCCGAATTACGACACCTTTCGTCTAATAGGTTTGATGTCGAGGCGAGAGAGAGAGAGAGAGAGAGAGAGAGAGAGAGAAAGAGAGAGAGAGAGAGAGAGAGAGAGAGAGAGAGAGAGAGAGAGAGTGAGAAGGGGGGGAGGGGGAACGGGAGGGGAGGCTGCGTCAGGCGGCTAAATTGGAACTGTCCAAACTTCAACATTCCTTTTGTAATTTGTTGCAAATGGTACGCAAGCCTTGACGTTAGCGCGCCCGCGGTTTTCCATGTCGCTCGTAATTTTCGCGAAAGCTCTTTAATTTCCGCGAAGACTTAACGCGCTCAACCAGCGATGGCGCGCCGTGATTTTCAGCGGGTCGCGGTGATTCATGGTCACACGCCGCGCCATTGTTTGGCCGCTGTTTATAAATCACTATTAGTTTATAAATAGGAGCCGCTGCTAATAAAGTTCGCTGCTAGGTCGGCCGCCGCTCATCAGGATGCGCATCCGAGCAATTTAAGGTGCTCACAGCCGACCCCGCCGACGTAATTACGCCCTCTTTCTCTTTCTCTCTTTCCCCGTCTGTCTCCCGCGCTTTCTCGCTGCCTTCCTCCTGCCATCTCGACCTTTAAAGGTCGGAAGAATAGCGGCGGCCAGAATACGCTCGCTCGTTGATCGCGCGATAAGAGATATGTGTGTCTCAACTGACGGAAGAGAAGATGCCATTGGAGAAACTCGCATCGAAAGAAGATCGCGGCAGGATCGATGCATGCGGCGCACTTGCGAGCGGCCGTTGCTGAAAAGCGACGTCGGACTAAAGCGAAATAAATCTTTTCTTTATTGCGGAATCGCGTTAGCCGACATAATGACGCAAGCACGGGCGCAAAGGATCGTTTAGCGCACCACCGATGAAACAATCAACACGTTGGCACACAGTAGCGCGAGAGACCGCGAATGAACGAGGAGGAGATTTAAATTTTCCTAGCGAGCTACCGCAAGCGGAGCATTTCTGGAGCACTCATTCGGATTCGCCGATATTATACGTACGCGAGCGTAGGCGAAGGAGCGGATACACAGTTTCGCTCTCGCATCACGGACTTGATTCGACTAACGCGTAAGGATCGATACGACCGTGTGCACGTATGCACGTGCACACACACACACACACACACACACACGCATATACATACACACACACATGGACGCGATATATGACGTAGTGTGATTTAGCGCGTCTCCAACTCCGACTTCCATAATAAAGCCTGACTCCTGATATTCGGAGCTCGAGTCGCGTACTTGATTTCACTTCGCATGTTGCCGCCGCGACGTTCCCCGCGACTTGCCCGGAGAAGCCCAGTTTCTGCAAAAGTGGGAACCAACGAAACACGGACGGCACCGATTGACATTGATCGCATAGACGTGGAGGATCCGCTTCCTTTCTGGATATCGTTGACAAAGACCGGTTAATCCGTTCCGCGCTATCGGGCGAGTCGTCCGCGCGACGAATGACAATGGCGCCAGATAACAATGGGCTAAGGAGGACGAAGGCGAGGCTCCACGAGTGTCAAGGGGGAAGCGGAGTGACCGGGCGAGGCTGGACCTGCGTCCCCGAAGAATCGCGCCGGTGGGTCAGTCGCGTAACCCGTGAAGCGGGGCGCGAACCCTCTCGCTGTCGTCATTCGGAGAACGTCGAAGTTGGCTAATGGCAGCGCCGTTAGCCGCGCCGCTGGAAATGGCTCGCCGAGACTTGGCGGGCTGCTTGATGTAGCAGAAGACGTCGGGGCCGCCGGTGACGGCAAACCGAGACGTCTTTCCGTGGGAATTAGAGGAACGGCGCCGGAAAACGTGCAAAGGGAGGACGAGGAGGCGAACCCGCGCGCTGAACATCCTCGAGAGAGGATTAAATAGCAAAATATCACTCAGAGCGGCGCACTGAGCGCGCTAGCTTGCAAGCTCCGGCATTCGAGAGAGAGAACGATGGCTACTACGTGACCGAAATATTTACCCTCGAACTTGCGGGGAAAAGAGGGAGGACGAAGAGGGAAGCGAGCGAGCGAGCCAGTGAGAGAAAGAGAGGGAAACTATAAAGGAAAACGGAGAAAAGGTGAGAAACTAGGTACTCATACTCGCTCGACCCTGAAATGTACAAAGAAAATAACATCGTTGGTCTAACGAGAGGACCTTGATGTCGCGGAACGTGGATCTAGCTTTGAAATCGCGCGGTATTATCGGTAGATCGACTTTTGAGCAGCTGAACAAAGGATTTCTATTTCTCTCGGAAATGAAAAGACTTTGTCTGAAAACAGATTAATCATGATTTGTTTCTTGGCTGCTGATTTCTACTCGGATAGTTTCCAAATAATTGCTCAGACAGTCGGCAGAATATGTCTTTACTTTTTCTAAACGCACGTTTACATTGTTCAAGTGAATATGCATCCAAGCATTCTAAAGATGACATCGTTAGCACTGTATCTCGATACAGTTACCCGTAAAGAAGCCGACTACGAGGTGCATGAGACGTACACCAGATTTAGGTGCAAACGCGCACCACGCGTTCGAGTAAAAGAACATAGGTCGATATGACGGGCAGTTTGCTGCGCGAGAACGTAATAATCAGTTGACGGTTTGTCAAAGGTGCACGTGGATCGCGGCACTTCGGATCCAATAGTGAACTCGCTATCTTCTTGTCATTCTTACAGCGACACCTCTTACACTCCCACCGTATATATATATATATATATATCTTTCGCAATGCATTAACGACATGCTCGCGCTAAAACCAGCCGCTCCGTCCTCATTTTTTGCTAGCCCATTTCTGTTTTTCTCGTTTCCGTTTCGCGGTTCTGGAAGAGAAATCTCATTTCCCCGCTTCGCGACGTAACCGACCCGCATTTTCACCTTTAACGAGTATCGCGAAGAATAACGTAACGCGCTAAATTAACAATTAAGACCTAAGCGGCTGGTAATTAAGCGACGACGCTGGAAAGACGGCAAGAACGCCGAGGAAACGAATCGTGCAGCGAGCTGTGGGATACCCCGCAAAGTTCAAGGAGGGATAAAAGAGAGGACATAAGTAGGGACGAATGAGGTTGCGAGGGAAGAAGGGTGGCAGAGCGAGGAAAAGCCTCGAAACGATGAGTTTGGCGGGGAGAAAAAAATCAAAAGCGGATATGTACGTGTAGGCGGAAGAGAACGTTGACTGTTTCTCCTGAAGAAAAGGGAAGAGGACAGGCAACAGCCAACTCGACATGTCAAAGGTAAAACATATCGCGGGGCCAATCTATCAGCGAGGGATATTGCCTCGAATTCGTTATGAATTAATATATATATATATATATATATATATATATATATATATATATATATATATATATATGTTGAAAGATTATACTGTCCTTAGTTTTAAGATATTTATTTTTCTTTTTTGGTGTAAAGTTTTTTATTAATATTGTTTAAAAATGATTAATGATTGTTAGAAAATTTATCTTTATCCATATTACATTTCCAAAATTTATTCAAGATCATTAACTATAATTTATTTGTTCATTATAATAATGGTATCGTCAGATTATATATAAATAATGAGTGATAATGAAATATATAAAATAGTTAATTGATGGGATTTGTCTAATTATTACAAAAGGTGATTTGTCTTTCTATAAATATTGAGAGAATTATTGATTAAAATTATTGCTAAATATTCAGTGATATGATTTGATTTATTGGACAAAAAAACAGTTAAATTTTTTGTGGCATTTTATTCATTCAAGCATTCGGTATAAGATATCATGATTCACGATAAAAGGGCAATAGTTTGTCCTAATTGATTGGGAATTGATCGAAGAATTGCGAAGGCATAACGGCATAATTCGACGCTCTGATATTCCATAAGAATGCGAATTGTTCTACGGAACAATTTTGCGGCTCCACACTCGGACTCGGACTAATATAAGCAATAATAACATTTATTGCCGGGAGGAAATCGCTCTTGTCGTTATGAAGAAGCGCATTACGGTAAATGAAGGATTCGCAAAAATCCGATTCTTGAAACGTCGTATCGAGAGAGGTCGGACGCAATTGCATAAGACAGACAAGGAGGCAACGGCGGCTCTTTGTTACGGCTCAATGAAGATATCCAGATTCAGTCTCCCGCCGTGGAAAAGCCGACAAAACGGCAAACTCGATCTAAAGACACTAACGGGAGTTTCTTTTAATAACCGCGCGAGATTGCGATGTAATAAAGTGACCGCTATCACGTCCGTCAGATCACATCGGTTACGTCTTGCGGGCACTCCGAGCGGGCACGCCGAGATCAAACAAACGCTCGTATGATCAGCGTGTCGTTTTAATTCGATGAATTAAAAAGGAGAGAGATTCGGTAAAGCTCGGTTCTCTAGCGGACTCTAGTTGAACGCAGAGCGAGCCGACAGGAATTTACGTAATCGAACAATTAAGTAGCGATTAATTAAATCGCTGCTGTCTGCTTTGCTGAATGCCGGGCGTGGATCAATTCGCGCGCGCGCGCGCGCGAAGCTTCGGCAAAACATTTTGCTGTTTATGTTATAACGGCGAGCACGCGGAACGATATCGATTCCCCGCGTCGATACCAACTCCCGAAGAGCGCCGCGGGTCTATTTTGGATGTAAGAAATGAGCGACGGCAGTTAGGCAGCTTAATTTCACATCTCATAAAACCGCTGAACGGTGGCTCTGGCCCGGCAACGATCCGCCATTATATCAAGCGAAAAACGTCGCTGAGAAACGGCCTCGACGACCTCCCCGTTACCGTTGCCGCGCACGAGTAACCCGCCGCGTCCCTTGTTTCCGGAAACACAAACGGAAGGAGCGGTTTCGGTAAATAAAAACGATGCCATCGCGCAGGTAAGTCGCGCAGTTTCCATCGCGGCCGCGTAAACCGCTTAAATCCGGCCGCTCCCGCATTACGCGGATGACATCAAGCAATTAACAACGATAATGGCCTGAAAACTTGACGCACGGTCGCAACGCGCATTATTACAAAGTAACCGACTGTAATAGCCGCAACGGCATCCAAGCTGTATCCAAGCGAGCGAGAATCCGTAACGCGCCGCGCTCGCGCGATATTTCGGCATTCGCCGTGGCGTTAAGCGTCATTAGATAACATTAGATGAATCCGACCATCGCATTACGACCTCGCGCGATAATGCCTCGACGAATTCACCAAAATCGTCCCGGGATAGAGCTTCGCTCGCGGCCGTTGCGGCCTTCCTGAGGAATCCCGCACGCGCATCGTCGACGGATTTTCACTAGGACACGAGTGCCACGTGCTCTTATTTTTACGACGCTGTTCTCTCGATGTGCGCGATGCGATATGTTGCTCTTGGGGAAACGTCTGCCACGTAGGAGGGTTATAGGGTTATAGCGAGAGCAAAGGGACAATCTGAATTTCGAATTTCTCTAGGCCGGCCGGTCGTCTAGCCGCAGAAGCAATAACGACGAGATATTACGCCGGTCTCTTTTTATCTTAACGCGGTGGAATAATCTTTCTTCTGCTTCCTCTGATTTCTCCTTTTTTTCTCTTTCTCCTCTTTTTTCCTCTCTCTCTCTCTCTCTCTCTCTCTCTCTCTCTCTCTCTCTCACTCTCTCTCTTGTTCCTGTTACCGTTTTGTTGTATCCTTGTTGCAGAATACCATGTATCTTGCACAAATACGTTATGCAAAGCAATTTTGAGGAGGTAACCTAGAGGGAGTACCCCCGGGGGAGTAATTCGAGCTTGACCTCGCAAATATCCGCGAGTATGTGTATAAAACGTTCCTGCACGGAAATTGGATTGTTATTTTAAAGCTGTACGTAGAGCGTGCGCTATACAGAAAGTAAATCGCGAGCCCTAGCCCGGCTGTTATTTGGCCGCAATAACATCGCGGAAGTGTTTTCATCCGGAATATGGAATAGCTGGTGCCGCTGCAACCCCATCTTAAATGCGGTATCAAGTGCGGTAAAAAAGATACGAGGCAGAATTGCTTTTGCAATCGCGTCCGCGATAAGGGAAATATGAAATAAGCGATTTATAAACCGGGAAGGGACTCGCGACGATTACGCAAATATCGTAATAATCTGAGGTCGGCGCGGCGGCGGTTCTTACCTGCGGAAGTAATTGGCAGATTGCCGGCCTAGGGGGTTAACGAGCTATTGTTTCTGTAATCAAGCGCGAGATGCTTTACGAGCGACCTGCGCGCGACTCACTTTTCTCTTTTAATTAAGATAAAGGCACGCGCGCGCGCGCGCGCGCGGATAACGCGCTCCGGCCAGCGATGGATTCCATCAATGCGTGACATGTGATATCGATCCCCGCGCTCGATCGCCCCCCCCCCTCCCCACCCCTCCCCAGCTCGAAACCGACGAATATTTATCGTCCGCTATATATTACACTCGTCGAGAGCAGCGAATGTCGCGTGCTGCGAGCGGCAATCCCGAGCGATTCTCCTCTGATGAATTAATTACTTATCTCTCATCCTTTTATTCATCGATCATGGATTCAGGAGCGCGTCGGGACTTGCGCATAAAATTCTTGCGCGATAAGAAGAAACCCGATCGCCCAATAGAAACGTTGCGATCGTAAAGATCAAACGGGGTGCCGCCCCGCCGTTTAATTGATGGCAGAGAGATGTCCGGGTCTTTACACCTATACGCGTAAGGGCCTTCCGGCCTTTCGGCGAGTATGCACTTTGTTCCAGGTCGCAAGCTGTAAAGCTCCAAGTACGCGGAATCGATCGCCGCGCCGCTCGAATACCGTTCGTGAGAACGGTGCAGAAAAAAAATTGCACGTTTCGAGCTATGACACTCGCCGATGGCAGCCGTCGTAGCACGAATATAACGATAGCATGCACGATATCCGCGGAGAAATTGTGCGATAATTATACGAGTGTGCACCTGTGTGAATAATTAAGCGTACGCTAGCGCGCTTACGATGCATTCGCTCGCCTTGAATAGCAGCGCCGCTGCACACAGCATATTTCGCGAGATTTTGCAAAGCGGCAGATGTGAACATTTCCGCTCGAGCTATTTGCATCCCGGAGTTTGTTTCCGGGAAATTACGCGGAAAAATCTAAGCCACGCGGAGGACCGCTGCTGGTTCCGCTCGCAATTTTGGCGCATTCGCGCCCTCTTCGCAACTGATTATCGCGATTAAACGGCGTTTGTGTGACGTCATGAGATCGGGAGAACTCTTCTTGCAGCGTATCTTCGAGAACGATACGCTGTCGTTGCACGATACGTTGCACAGTCGTTGCGTGCCAAATGAAACACGAACGTGCTGCAACCGTGGCTGCAACTTGCCTCGGCAGCTCGGGAGCAAGTTAATCGGGTACGAGAAATTCCGTGCTCAATTAATGAAAATCAAACATCGAAACGAAACATCTACGCACAGATGCGCGGATACCTCTTGATGAGCACTCGAATCCTTGGAATCCGATGAGCGATCGGATAGCCGTTGTAATCATCGACCGGCACGATTACGTACGTGTATTTTAAAGAAATATATACTAGAGATAGGAGGTTATTTGCAATTTTCATTTTTTCCTGCTTCTATCGCCATTGTACAACAAATTACATGCCCGCACGCTTCTCACGCGCGCGACACACGTCGAGCTGGATTTCAATACGAATCAATCTTACATATATTTCGATACTGCTATCGTAAAAAGACATCCTTATTACTCGACATGTTTTATGACGAGAGCCGTCTTCTTTATCGAACGCGACGCTTTGCTTAATCCGTCGTACAACCGGAAGAGGACTTAAAAAGAGAACGAGATTCCTTTCTTATTTGCAATAAGTTGTTCGATTTGAAAGAAAGAATTCCGAGGCAAGAATATCATAAAAGAGACATTTCGCGGTAATTTTCTTATTGCTTCTGGCGCCATAAATGGCACGAAAACGGAACCGTGTCAAACCGTGTCTCTTATGCCGATGAATCTTTCTTGCATACCGAATCGTCACAGATACGTCGTGACAATCGTTAAAGCGATGTAACACGCTTTTACATGTAGCCTCTCTTCGCGAGCCTTGGGGATCTCCTTCTTGGAATCGAACATTTCTATTTCTAAAAATGCCTCGTGTCGCGATTGCTCTTGTTGCTGCGAGCGGCAACGTTATCGTAATTGTTCAGCTTGGCTTTTGTTGCGTCTCATTGCGCAAAAGTCAATCGACCATTGCGAGTATAATAAAATCTCTTTTGCCTTATTATATGGCGATAATCGAAGATTATCGAGCGAAGGGCCTTTTTCGAGACACCTTTCGAGACAATTACAGGTAGATTACACCGACAATCGATGCCAGCCATGCCGCAACAACAAGCTGCCGTGCGAAAAAGTCCCATTGAGGACACAAGTAGGCCGGCGAACGCGTATTGAAAAAGTTCGCAGACGTTTCGTTTCCTGTCTTCAAGCAGTATTCCAATGTGCATTGACTGCTATAGCGGATTACAGCTGCAGATTCTTTTGCAAATGAGTTTACACATACGTATTAAAATGTTTCCACACAGTTACATCGATCCAATGGATCTCGCGAGTGTCATTGTATGTCATTGTATTCTTCGATGAGGTAGTCGCGGGCAAAAGTTCAATTTTTTTCACAAAAGACTTAATCTCCGCATGTTCTCTGTCGTCACGTTTTGATGAGGAATAAAGAATCCCGCGGATTGATTTGCCGCGGAATAGGCGAGTATCGCGAAAACTCCCTCCAGAGCATTCTTGCGTCTCCGTTGTTTACATCCGGAGACAGGAAGCTCTCCGATAAATAATCCCCCGCGTACAATCGACAGGTAACAACGGCGTTGAAGAGTCGCGCGAGCATTTTCAGCGAAAGATAAGAACGATGCATCAGAATGATACGTCCTATTTATCAATGTGAGAGCGCGACATCTGCAAATTAGCGCTCTCTCATCTCCAGCCGCGTTGGAACCGGATCGACGCGCGCCAAGTAAAAAGATTGATGACGGATGTCCCCGATCCGTGTATATACAGCACTGCGAAACGGGCGATGCAAAATCTTTCATGACTCGCTAATGTTTTGTAACAGTTCTTGTTCTGGCGCAAACGTTGATAGATCGTTTCATTGACCAGCGACGAGATGAAGCTCGTCCGTCGTTCGCGAGAGAAGAACGATCGGCGCGCGATCAGGACGCGATAGAGAGACGAATGAAAAAAGAGCGCGGAAAAAGAGACGGAGACGAACGAAGGGCGGGTAAGGGGATGAGGGTGGGGAAGGAGAGGAGAGAAAATCGTGGCAAGGTTGGCGCGGAGCGATGGCTAGTGGGATATCTGCCTATTATTCACGCGCACAAGATAGGTCGAGAGGGTGGGGATTGATCTAGCTCGATCTATGAGAGCCAGAGCCGGGGGTGAGGCCAGACTTGGAAAGGTGGGTTAGGGGTTCGTGGCAAATTCTTATAAATCAAAACAGACACGCTATCCCGTCTCACAGGGTGTTTCCACCCTTTCTTACGTCGGCATCCATGCCTTCTTACTCACCTGGCCGATTGTTGGCCAGGGTAAAGGGAAAGGGAGGAAATAAAATATGACAAGGGGCGTGAAAGCAAGTGTCGGCCGGTGTCGGCCGCTGGGCTGGGGATAGAGAGAGAGAGAGAGAGAGAGAGAGAGAGAGAGAGAGAGAGAGAAAGAGAGCGTCTCCGATGGTTGATGTATTATCGAGTCGGTCGCGTATTATCAGTCGCCATTCGGTATCGTTGACAAGGGCGGATGTCGAGAGGAGGAAGAAAAGAATTGCTGCCGCGAGATATCAACGCGCGAACAATGAACGAGAAATGTTACGTGCTAGCCGTAAATATGTAAGCCGGTAAACACGGTTCGCGGTTCGCGACGAGCGAATTGTCTGATTTACTGGTTTCCGAGTTACCGGATGAAATAAACATGACCTTGTCGTTATCTTTAAAGCTTCGAAGGTTTTCCGTTGTTATCGTTACGATCGTCGGTATCCTTCGTTTCGGAAATAATATCAAATATATCGGATAGAAAAATATCTCGAGGACGTCGACGATTCGAGCTGGAAGGATGATTTGAAAGCTCTCTCTCTCTCTCTCTCTCATTATTTTCGCGATATCCGCGAAAAGAAACTCGAGTTCATCTTCATCTTCAAAAGCGTAGTCGTACTCCTCGACGAGCAACATCCTTTCTCCCGGATACGCGCGCGTTGCAATGTCCGCGCGACATGAAATCGGCCTCATAAAAAATCCGTCTTAGGTTATGTCGCTATTAGCCCCTGTACCGCGGCAATATAGGCATATAACGATATTCAAGCGTCGAGAACCGTTTACTACGCATCGCCGTAACTTGTGCTTATGCTCCGTTTTCCGAATAACGTACATCGCACTCGCATGCATGCGAGTTATGCCGCCATTTCTCTGAATAAGATATCAACCCCGAAGGTACACCGGGCTAGTGAATATTTAATGTTATTGATATTGCTCGAAAAGTCGTTTGCGCGGTGAACGGCCGCGAAACTGTTTAGTGCATCGTACGACGTTGCCGCGCTCGTTACGCGAAATTGATTCGAATTTTTCAAACCATCCAGATACATCCAGATTTTACCATACCAGTCTCGGTATTGGTAAAAGGCGAGCGCGCTTTCTATCCGGGCTTAAAGGCGCCCGGAAAAATCAACGCCGGCATTGCTGACGTAATGCTGACGTAATTAGAAATATTGCGACACCGTGCGAGTATAATCCAGTCCGCGCGATGTAATTGTACGCGTCCACGCTTGTACGTAACGCGATGTAACGTGAAACATGTAACACGCGCGCCTGAAATATGCAACGATCTCGACGCATCACGGCGAGACAATCGCAAAGTCCGAGCGCGCCAAGATTCAATTTTGAGCTATTGGCGCAGGGCGATGCGCGAATGAATCTTATATTGCATGATTATCTCGATGATTATCTCAAGAAGACGCTGCGTTTTTCCCTAATCTTTATTATTTATTACTTATTACGTTCTCGTCTTTCTTAGTTCTAGGCGCGCGTGTCGCTCCTAACCTGCGAAAACCGGCGTAACCGGAAAGATTCGACGAAAGTCGAACGAGCTCTCGAATTTCACCAACGACAAACAACAATTCGATCGTTTCCAGTATTTGACATCTCATAATCGAGGTTAGAACGCGATGTCCGTGACATTCGCCCAACTTGATATGATTTGTATAATTTATTTCAGCGGCGTCTCTCATCAGAAACTCTCTCTCTCTCTCCCCCCTCTCTCTTTCTCTCTCTCTCTCTTTCTCTCTCTCCCTATACATTTGTTTATAAAATACCATTCATGTACATGACATGCACCCACACATAACCCTCCTTCGCGTATGCGACGGTGGGTGCAAAATGAGATCTCGTTATATCCCGTTAATCAAATACCGCCTCCTTCTACGTAATTCACATGATTCATCACACTCCATCGTATTCTGCGATTAAAATTGATTTTTCCGATTACTAGTCGGCGCGGACTCTGATTACACATCGCAGCGTCGCGATCGCGCGCGCAGATGCACGAAACAATTCGCGCGCCACAGCAGTTGCACGTTATTGCACGCCGCGCACCTCGCGGAATCACACGACTCGCCCGCAAGGTGGCCGGCAGCGGCGGCGGCGGTGAGCAGGTGGAGAGGGAGGAGAACAGGGTGGGAGGGGAGGGGGGAGGGGGAGAGAGCGAGAGCGAGAGAGAGAGAGAGAGAGAGAGAGAGAGAGAGAGAGAGAGAGAGAGAGAGAGAGAGAGAGAGAGAGAGAGAGAGAGAGAGAGAGAGAGAGAGAGAGAGAGAGAGCGAGAGAGATTTAATTGCTGAAACTCCCGGGAAGATCGAGGGAACGGAACATGTGCGATCGCCGGCGCGCCGGCGGTCGCAAAGCAAGGGAGAAACACGTAGAGAGAAAGAACGTAGAAAACTTACGGGGGTTCTGGACGTGCACGGGAGACGGAGGGCTGGTTCGCGTGACGACGAGCGGAGGAGGCATCTTGGCGTGCAAAGTGGCGAGGCACGAGTTGGCCACGTCGTAGATGAGATAAGCGCCGTAGTATCGGCCCGCACTGCCCATTTTCAATTTATTCTTACCGGGCGCAACCGCCATTTTCGCGTATCACGGCCGCGGACACAACCGCATCCAGCTGGCGCGTCGATTATCGCTTCTCTTGCTCAACGACGATCGACCGCAATTAGGTAACCGCCGGCGGTACCTCCGATCAGATTAGCTGGCGCGTATTGGCTCATCCCGAGCTCCGGGGCTTAGGGCTTATCCGCGTAGACGGGCTTCCGCCTCTAGCATGCTTGCCAACTGCGAGAGTGAGCCTGCGCGTCATTCTTCCATCGTTCTTCCATCTTATCGTCGCTTTCTCATTACGCACGACGTTTAAGTGTCCGACGTTTAACTGTGGCTCGTGCGTATATCAACAAGTACTACCGTATCGGCTGCTCTGCCCTCAACACGAACGCCGGACGATCGCGGGGATGCATCCGACAGGTATGTATCATCACGATGTCGGGGAGGGGGGCGGTAGGTACGTGCGGGTGGACTGGCTCGCTCTAGTGAGATATCTGGCGCGAGCGGACGCTCTACGTCAGCACGTCGTCGTCACAACACTGTTCCCCTCGAATCTTTGGGAGGCATTCGCGCATCCGTCACCACCTGGGATCAAAGTACAGGTCGCGAGTCTCCTCCCGCGCGCTGCCGCGCCGATCGCCCACCTCTCTCCCCGCCCCACCCCTCTCTCTCTCTCTCTCTCTCTCTCTCTCTCCCCCTCCCCCGATATTCTCGCGAGACGCGACGGTGGATGAAATCAGCGGCACGCGTGGCAGTCGGATGCACCGCGATCAGCTGGAAGCAATGGTCGCGCGTCCGCGCGCGCGAGATTTTCCGGCCTCGCGTACTCGTGGCGCGGCGCCGGCAGCGCTCTCGATACTGCTTCTCTCCTTCGAGCGCGGTCGGCGCGGCGAACGGAAACGGTGCGGTTCCGCGGACCGGAAGCGTGGAGCGGAAGCGTCACGAGTCAACGGGCGCCACGCTGATTGCCGCGTCGGCTTAGATAAAAGCGTCCGCGGCGCGGCGTGCGCGGGAGACGTCTCCGCGCGCGCGGACGAAACTCAACTCTCACCTGGCGTCAAGGATCGCGCGCGCGCGCGCGCGTGTTTTTTAATTGACCTTCGCGCCGGCTTCGTTTGGGGCAATAGCAAATGAGCAAATCGGCTAACAGCGATATATTATCGCGCCGCCGTGCTTCCCGGAAACTTGATACGGCCGCTATGTAACGATGGATGAAAGCGAGTCGCCTTTAGTCGGTCAATTTCACGGTGAGTCCGGCCGTATTATTATTGCATATTTATATATTACGCGTTCAAGATGTCGGCGCGCGTTAAGAACAAGAATGCGGCATGTAAATTAACTCGCCGAGCCAGTTTCTTTTCGGGGATTTCCAGAAGCCCTGTCACGACGCGCTCCTGCTGATTTCTCAATAATTCCGTGATTCCGTATTTCTGAAATTCTGCGCGCAGAATTTCGGGCAGAAGCGCAACGCCGGCTCACTTTCACTTTCGTCAGAAATCCAGTTGACTGAGTAGCCGTTTAATACGGACGCAATTCGGCGGAACGAGGCGCGCGGCCATTTTTCCGAAAAAACGAGCGCAATGATGGAAACGATAACGCGCTAATTTTACGTGATAATAATAATAACGTCGCGAACTCGTGGAACTCGGTGGACGATCCGTCTCCGTCTCGATTTTGAAACTCGACTTCTGTCTGGCTGCCGGGAATCACGGACGCGAAGGATCTACGATCTCTGCAAAATCTATCGCAAAAATCGTCCGCGATTTTCCCAGGCGTATTGCTCGAATTTTAAGCATACTTGTAATAACTCGTTACTCGTTCGAAGGAACAAGCCGAGACACAACACTGTGCGAATGTTTATTAAAAAAAATGATCACCACGCATCTGCGACTCTGATAAACACGGCGCGGCGTTACGCGACATTAAACACCGCTCGGCGCTCTCAAAAAGAGATTCCCCGTCACATTAAATTAAATTAAATCCATAAATCGCTCGGCGCGACAGTCAGGCCTCAACAGTCGGGCGCGCGAACGCACGCAGTGCGCGGAAAATGCGCGGCGAGTGAAAAGAAGCACGGGCCGCGAAATAGCGGCAGCGGTCGCGTAATATAAGCGGGACGGTAATCTAGCCGAGATAATCTATCGGAAAATTATGACATTATGACGCGGCGGGCGCGTTGCTTTCGTCCTCTTTTCTCTTTTCTCTTCTCCTTCCTCTTTATCTTTTCCGTCTTTTGCGCCTTTATAAATCGGCCAGCGCGGATTATTAATCCGATCGGCGGATGTGCGCGCGCGCGACATTCTCGGGTCGCGATCCGAATGTAATCGCGATCCCCAAAATAATCCACGGACGATGTCGTCTTCTTACTTTTCGATTTCTTTAATGTCTCCGCCGCGCCGCGCTCTCTGCCCCTTCCCCTCCCGTCGCCAATCCTCGATTATTAATAAGCGCTCCACGCCGCAGCACGCGCGCACTGCCCCGCTCCGCTCTCCCGGCGGGCTCGCTCGCTGTCCAAACGCTCATCATCGCCGGATCCACACGGATCGCCGTATGCCGATCATTACCAACTGAAAGCAGCCAGGCTCCGCAAACAATGCTCGCCGCCGTCGTACGGTCATGCTCGAGCTATCGCGCCGCGCAATTATCGGAATCGATTGTCGAATGGATGGAACCGCGATGGAAACGCTCGTCGCTCGGGCGATCTCCCTCTCTCTCTCTCTCTCTCTCTTCCTGTCCGTGTGTCTCTCTCGGGCGCGCGCGCGCGCGCGCCCGCGCTCCAAAGTCGGACTGCACTTTGCACCTGGGCTCGCGAACGCGCACCAACTCGCGGCCGAGCGACTTTTGCCGATTCGTTCACGTTGGCCGAACGGTCGAAGGTGCACTACGTAGGTAGTGGCGAACGTTCGCCAGACCCCGAAGACGCATTCATGAGCCTTATCGCTCGTGCGTTATATGCGCGTAAGGCCGTGTGCAAACACGGATCGCCAGTGCAAAAGGCGCTACGGTGTAAGAAATATATATATATATATATATATATGATTGCGAGGTTACACACTCGTTCGCGTCTGCCCTCGTCTTCGTTTTTCCTCTCTTCCTTTTTTCCTCCCCCTTTTTTCCTTGATACCTCGAACGCGCGAAAGAGAGGACCGAGATTGCAGCATGGAAGCGCCGAGAGTTTCCGCGCGTGCGCGCGCGATATTCCTCTGGATACCTTGGACCGTGCACGGCGGAACGTCATGTTATTTTATTAACTCGCACGGCTCGTGTTTTATGTCCCATTGTTGACTCTGTCTTAACACACACGTGTTACTTTTACTCGAGATTTTTCTGCTATTGTTCATACACTCACGCAAATGTACGAACGACAGGGCCGCGGAGCGCAAAGTTTCTTTAATAAAAACTTTGCCATTTTATAATATAAACTGCGCGAACGGACATCTCCCTCTTCGCGGCGCGCTCGCGGCGCGGCAGAAGGGAAGAAAGAAGAGAAACGGAACTTGTGATTATCAAAATCGAGAAGCTTTGATCGCGCGGATCGCAATAAAAATGGCGCGACAATCTTTCTTTCTTTCCTTTTACAGCGATGACGGAGATATACGTCTTGTGCTATATTTCGACCAAGCTCGATGTCGGATCGTGCTTGTTGCGCGATTTAGATGTAACAACATTCGCGCGGCTATCCGAATATATTTCCGCATAGCGGAATAGCGATTACCTCGCCGCGGTGATCGGCGAAAAGCGTTTAGTCGCCGCGTTTGCGTCGCTCGCCGGCTGCCACGCTTGTTTATTTCATATATTGCCGATGTACACTTTTCTCTTATCTCTCCATTTTGCGTTTTATCTATATCTCGAAGCTGCACCGTCCGGCTTTCACCAGCACTTCAGTATGCGCGCCAGCGTCTAAGCGCGTCTCTTCGTGCGTGCGTCATCGTCGTCAGCGTCGTCGTCGTTGTCGTCGCCGTCGTCGTCGTCGACGTTGTCGTCGTTGCGATATAACGAGACGATGGTATCGTATCGCACACGGAGAAACGACGCGGCTCGATTACAACGCGAACGTAACGACGACAATGGTAGCGGACGGGACGCGCGACAGGAAGGTGGCCGTATCGAATGCTCGGTCGGTCGGCACACAAAGCCGCGCACACGTGTACGTGCATTGTTACTTCCGTCGCGAGACCTTTGACCACGAGCGCCAATTTCGTCGGGATCCCTCCCATCCCCCCCCTCCTCCACCCTGTCCCTCGCCCCTCGGATCGGATCTTCCGAAGCGTGTCGCGCGATTATCAGCGACGACGGAGGGCGATGGATGAATAGTCTTCGTGCACTTCGATACACGTAATTCGCGTGTCGCTTGAGGTCGCGAGGTTACGCGTTACGCGTTATCCTCTCCTTCTTTATCTTCTTCCTTCTTCCTCCTCCTTCCTCCGCCTTCCTCCTCCAACGGGCCGGAAACGCCGTTCCTCCATCGTCGTTTGTATGCTTGAGGGGACACGATGCGAAATTTCGAGAAAAAAGAACACGAAATCGGCCGCGAGAACGGGAAATCCCCTGCGAGAATGTCCGCTCCGAAGAAGAAAATGGCGAACTTTCGGAAATGCGTTACGCGTGTCCGCTCGCGGGATCCGCCTTGGCTTCTGCTTCTTCTCGCGGATCTTCCTCCTCGTTTCCTGTTTCTCTCCTTCCTTTGCGACGTACCTGAGCCGTAATTAGCCGCGATGCGAGCATATTCGCTTTTTGCAACGCCGCAGTAGTAACGACGCCGTGTTACAATGGGTCGTCTTCCCATCGTCCGCGGGGATTTCCCCGCACGTGGGGATTTTTGCTTCCGGACGTGATATTTCGCTCGCTCGCTCGCTCGCTCGCGGCGACCGCGCGATCACGCATGCGTGGTGATTAATATATATGATCCGTAATGTCCAAACATTCCGTATAGTCATCAGCGGATTAAATGAAAACGGAAATGACGCCAACATTGTTCCGAAATTAGATGCACACAATGCCCGGTATAAACACACGCGCGCATGAGCGCGGGGACATTGTTATTCCCCGGTGCAACGCTCGACCACGTTACAATGCTAATTTCAAAGCGCGCCGTTAGCGGTCCGATGTAATTTATGATCGCGAAATAGAGACGTGATCGGAACATTCGTGCGCAGCGTTCGCGAAAGACATTCAAAGCAGGCGAGGAGAGCGGCGTTGCGCGACAAAGCTTTATAAAACTATAAAGTCACCAGGCTGATAACTAGTGATTATCGGGCGTAGCGCTCATTCGTATGCGGCCGCAATAACGCGACTCGCCTCAACGATTTAACCTACGCGGCGCATCCCCCTCCCCGAAGCGGATCGTAAAACGATCTTTCATATCCATTATCCGGAGCGATATCAGCGCGAGATATCTCGAAACTTTCGCAAAGGCCACTTGGCGTTACGGCGCGTTTAATTGCCAAATGATCGTTCGAGGGATTGTGAGACCGCGGATTAATGTCGCGGATGCATTTATCGGCCAAATATAGGCTGAATATAGGCTAAACGGCTGAACTTGATTACATCGCTAGTCGACATTAACCGACATTGACATTGACACTCGGTTAACAAGGATCAATCTCCCTGCGCAAGGAAAAAATACAAGGAAAAAAGGGGCAGGGCGTGCATCTGTAACCCGATCGATCTACGACTTCAGATCTGCGTCATTGAGATGCCGCCAAACTTGTTGGATCTCTTCCCCGCGCGAGAAGGTATCAGCTATACTTGCACTGTTCCATATCGCCATATTCTGTTCTTTCTTCCTCGCGTTGCTCGAGCGCCATCGCTTTCTGATGCGAGGGACATCGCGCGGGAACGTTGATGGATCTCGATGGCGAATGAAAACCGTGCAGTTCTACCTCCATCCACCTCGGGAGATATGTCTCCCCGGCTGCGTCTTTTTTTTATCTCTTTTTACCACCAGTTGCACTCGGGGGCTGCGCCCTTTCATATCGGATTGCGTGAACGTCTCTCCAAGTCGTTCACAAGGTTCGCTCGCAAGGCTCCGCTTCGCGGATGTATTGTTCTCGGATTCTTACGGTACGAATGCACCCGCGTACGTACCTTACGTACGTTACAATCCTCGCGAGCTTCTCGCGGCTCGAGTCCCGCTCCTCCTCCTCCTCCTCCTCCTCCTCCTTCTCCTCCCTCGCAGCCTGCCGCTGTATTTCCTCGAGAAACTTCATCCCCGGACTTTCGCGCGTACACGTATCCGCTACTCACCACTTGCGCGAATATACTCAACAGGTTACCGCGCCCGCGGAACAGGTTACTGCCGCGGTGTATTCGGCGCGATTTTCTTTTGTTTCCGTAATGTCCTCCAAAGATGAACGGGACGATCGGAGGAGAGTGAAGGTTGGACGGAAAAAGTTGGGCAAGGACGAGGCCGCGCGAGGGTGGCGGCTTCGAGTTAAACGACAGGCGACAGGGTTAAACGAGGGTTAAGCCTGTCGAGTGTCGAGCGTTAAACATTAATCGATGCAGATTACGTCGATGCGTAATGAGGATGAGCCTCCGTTTGCGTGATTGCGCGGAACGCTGGGAGGGCGAACGCCTGGCGTCGCCAATTATCAGCGTAAGGTCACAGAAACCCGCGCGCACTCGAAATCGCTCCCTCGCACGCTGAATTTCTCAAAGATCTCCCCCTTATCCCCCTCGATGCGTGAGAGTCACGTGACGCGGCGGGTCGGCCGATAATAGGCCGCGAATGCGAAATTGCGATCGATGACGCAATGACGAGCCGAGGAGGGCATCGAGAAGGTAGCCAGTGGGGATGGTAATTGAGCATTGGTTACAGATTGCGAGGAGCCGCGGGAACGGAACGGCGCAGAGGGGCGAGGGGGCGGACTGGGCGCGGGATCGAGGATAGAGCGGGGCGAGGATAGAAGAAGAGCGAGTTTCGCATTAGGAGTAATAGGCATTATCTCCATCGATCCCGGCTCGCTATCTCGCTTCTACCATCTCGCCCATCGCCGCGCTGGAGCTCGATGGGTGATTGGTTCGTTCGAGCTAACCGGAGAAAAAACGCATGGGAATTCCGCCGGCCGGTGGATCGGCAGGTCGGCGGATCCTGATGGCGAAATGCGGCTTTCGGGAGAATCAGGCAAGACGTACGTGACGTATATTATCGGGGCAAGATCGGGGCTGGCCGTTTTCCGGACGCGATGCTTCCGGAGGATACTTTGACGATTTCACGCTCCTTTTGAGGCTATCGCGAAGCCGAGGATTCCGATGACCACCGAAGATCCTGAAGACCGTCCCCGGTATCGGCGAAATGAAAACTCTAAAGGATAATCCCCTCCCCACTGTGCGGGGAACGCTTTCGAGCAAGCTGTTGCGGCATTCTGGCGTAATTGGAGAGACATTTAACAGCGCGTCGCGCTTGGGCGACTCGCGACGAGCGAACGGCGAGAATAATCCATAATCGGAATCAAAATTCCAATGTTCGCCCGCCATGTGTAACTCGCGTCTAACTCCGTCGAATTGATCAAAGCGCGGCTTTCGAATTCCTCGATTTTAGCGTTCGACTCGGCTAATAGCTCGCGGATTCCGCGATTCCATTTAACTGCGATAGCCGCGATCGCGATATAAATTGGCTCGTACATGCTTTCCCGGAAGCTCAAAGTCAACGCGACGTAGCGCGGGCGGCGCTGCGAACCTTTTTACGACAGTTTTACCACTTTTCCGTCGCGGCGGAGCTGCGACGCGTCGAGCAGAAGAAGAGATGACGGTGACTAATTGTCGCGAAGACGCTCATGATACGTCCTGCCTCGTAAATCCGATTGGCTGCGTTCACCCGCGGCAGACCCGGCTCGCAATCTTGCTCGAATCGCACACGTGCGTCGTTGAGCATCGAGCTGGATCGAGCTGGAATTCTAAACTCGCTTCGGAATCGCTCGCAATCTTCTTCGAGGATCCAAAGGTGTAACGTTGCCATTGAGGCGAGGCGTCGCTCAAGCGCTGAGCGTAGAAGGCGACGTTCCCCGTAGAAGGATTCGCGAATGTTGCCAAGCGGAAATCGCGAATCGCGCGAGCTGCACGCTCGACGAGAAATGATGCGCCGGCATTAAAATCCGGAATCTGCATGTATCTGTGCGCGAATGCATGCAGAGAAATGCGAGCAACGCATTTTCAATTTGTTTTGTTAATAGCCAAGTTTGCGTTCGCGTTCGCGTTATTAAATAGTTTGAGGATTTGTATTGTTTGTATATCAAGAACGGCCGCGGGACAGCCGACTACTTTTATTCCTTTATTAGAAAAATTCCAAAAATACTGCAACTTCAGAGTCAGAATTTCACAAGGAAATATATTTTCCTCGCGATTGCGTTTCTTAGAAGTTTAATTATAAAATTTAATAATAATTTAATAAAGCGCTAGAATAATGCATGAAATGATACACTTTTCTCTCTCTCTCTCTCTCTCTCTCTGAGTCTTCGTACGGTTCATTTGCGCCTCGATTAGAGCGAGAATGAAAAAGAAAATAACGAAACATCGAGATGGCTAAATTTAGTGTCGAAATAAAGTGGTGAATGCGCGAAAGCGTGATTCCGTAGTATCTTAATTAAGCCCGATCGATTCAGATGCAAAAACGTAATCGGGCGGACCGCATCGCGCCAGCGCGCACGCAATAGCGAACCGAGATTGCAACGGCAATGAAAGAAAGAGGGCAGAGAACAATGACGGGGGAAAACCCGGAGAATGGTGACTAAGTGCATCGCACACTGGGAGCCATCTTTACTTGCGCGTGGCATACGGTTCGCCCTTCGCTTCCGGGGAAACCGGGAGATAGCTGGATAGGTAATGCGATGCGCCAGCAGCATCCCTTCTCCGAAGTCAGCCCGTCTTGTCTTTCCTCCGTTTCCTCCTGCCCCTCCTGCCCGATCTTTCTTCTTCTTCAACCCTTCTCCTCGGTCTCGCCGTCTCCTCGGCGGTACTCCTCGATAAGTGGGTCTCTATCGGGATTATCTGGAGCAGCCTGTTGGATTATTACAGTGTTTGGCGGGCCTGATCTAATAACCGAGCTGCTGCCCCTCCGAAATTCATCCCCGCGAAAGGGATTGTCGCCAGCCAGCCAGCCTGCCTGCTTCAGCTTTCATTCGACTCCGCCAAAGTTCGCCTATCGATTGCATCTCGCAGCCGAGCGTGCATGCCTCGCGTTATGCCTGATCATCGCGACTGATACATCATCGAAGGRGGGGGGGGGGGGGAGACTGCATCTCGCGAGAGTCTGAGAACTCTCGAGGAGACGAGATCCTGGCGAGGCCTACGGGCCTACAGCTTAACACAGTTGGGAACATCCGCATCGTTGCCATAATTAAACGGCAAACGAACTTGGGCGTTTCCGAAGGCCCTCCGTGAAATTTTAGGTGGGATATTATGGAACTCGTAAATAGTTCGGATATCTCTCCTCCGCGCCGTGGATTCCCATTGAATCTGTATGTCCCTTTCCGAGGAATCGCGCAGAGTAAATTACACTTTCAAACAACAGATACGCGAGTAACTTCTGCAGGAACGAGATCTTATTAGCGAAGTAAGAGCACTTGTTCGTCTAACAGCTTCAGGAATCGTTGGTGCAGTCACGAGAGGAGAATGCGACATGCATGTCGGCAAGCTTACGAGGTAGCGACGTAAAATTTTTAATAGGGACACATGGAAAGCGCACTCGCGCAATCTCTCGGACATTATCCGTATAACGAAGAAGAAAGTTGTCAGCATCGTACAGAATAAAGTCTGCCATAATGCAGTATGAAGATAGTATTTCGGCCCTTCCCCTTTCCCTCGTCTCTCTCTCTCTCTCTCTCTCTCTCTCTCTCTCTCTCTCTCTCTCTCTCTTTCTCTCCCTCTGCCCTCTGGGTAATAAATACGCAAATAAACTTTGCTCATTAACCTATCGGGCTTCGATAGACTCTTCGGGCGATCTTCGGGTTCAGTTTGCTTGCGTGCATCAGATAAAAATGCTGTATTTCGCGGATGATCGCAGAGAAGTCGTCGTCTTCCGGGCAGACGCAGCTCGGCTAATTGCGAGGATGATATAGATATCGTGACGTAGACTTGGTAAAAGTTACCAACTTGGGAACTTTATGGAAATAATCTGACTCGCGTTATATATAAGGCGTCCTATATACGTTTTAATCGGACGCGTTGCGTGCCGTTTAAGCAAACGTCGCAATGTCATCATTTGCGTTAAAGATCCTACGAAAATGAGGACTTTTGCCTCATTTGCCACGAACGACACGGGTTATCGCCTCCTCTGTCCTCGTGACTCCTCGTGTCGACTTTGCGCGATCGATTTTGCAGCGATATTTTGTGGAGCAATTTCGGCTGCACAATTTCGGCGATGAAGCGCGACATGTTCGATTGAAGCACGACGGACAACGATGGCGAACCTGAAACGCGCCCATCCGTCAGCGGAATTCCTCTGCGAGGAATTAAACGAGCGAAGAACATTACGAGTATTGAAAGCTAAAAACCGCAGGCTGCATCGCGGTCGCTTTAATGCGACCTTCTGGATAATTCAGACTATTTGGGAACTTTCAGCGCTCATGCCGTTTCGCGTACGTGGTTAAAGAAGAGACACGTCGATACTTTGAGACTTCTGACCTTGGCGTATCCACGTCATGTGGTCATTAAGCTTGTCGTAACAAGCGCTTGGGCGAAACGTAAGCACGCCCGTAAGAACGCTTCCGCTCCAACACCCCCGCGCGTATATTTCACTCGCGAATCGCGAATCGCGGGCATTTGTCTCTCGCGATGCGGATTGCATTTCCGCGGCGCGTCGCCGCGATAAAAGGATACGCGCGCTCGAAGAGAGAGAGAGAGAGAGAGAGACGCGTGTAACTCTCTATCTCGCGTCTCCGCGCGGAAAACTTGAATTTCCCGTACGTAGCCCACGTACCGCTGCACGTCATTGTTTTCAGTCGCGGCACGTAACATTGGTAACGCGTTAGGTAAAATGCGCTATAATATTAAGTGGTGTCCCGTGTAATACCTATCCATATACGTATCTCCAAACGCCGACAGCACTTCGTTCCGCCACTCCTCCCCCCTCCCCCTCCCCCYCCCATTCTGTGCTCTTTCTTCCTGCGAGCGTTCCGCGTCCATCTTCCCCCTTGGAGCCTTAATTCAATTCGTCGGGCGGAGTGGAGGCATCAAAATATTAGCATATTGATCAGCCTACCGCTCTCGACCCGCGCTCTCTTAAATCCACGAGCGTAAAACGCACTTAATGCGAGCAACCACTTTGGCTGTTACTACAGCGAATGCAATATCCGTCCCGCCCGGGGTAAACCCCGTCCAGCGTTGTATTCGTTATCTGACAAGTTTTTACAACGTGCATAAAGAAGGCGGCGCCGCGCACGCAGCCGGTGGCGCACGTTCTTCGTTTACAAACGAGGCGGGCGTACGAGAGCGGTGACAATGCCGTGTTGCATGAATGGATATATATTGTGCGACATGCACTTCTGCTAGCCTCATAACGCGCGCGTGTCGCCGGTATTTCGAGCGCGAGTAACGCCGTAGCTTACCCGTCGAGAGACTCTCAGGCTCTCGGCTCCAACGGGGCTCCAGTTCAGCTCGCTCTCGCTCTCGGCGGCCACGTGAAAAAAAGAATTCAATCCGAGCCGAATGAAAGGAATTACCTACCCCCTCAGGTTGCTCATGGTCTCTACACCGACCCCACTCCCCTCCGTCCCCACCGCCGATACTGTCAGGCGAGGTTCCCGCGCGAGTTTACGCCGCTGATTCCGCTGATTCCAGAGCGGAGCGAGAGGGTAGCTATTTTGTGGCTCGCGTAATAATCCGCGTAAACGCGGACATTTCCAAGCCTGCGCACGCGTCGCGGCGTTTACGCGAAAAATCTCCTCAAAGGATTTTGCGGCGATTACGACAAAGACGCGAGATATCCCCGAAATCCCTGTGTGAAATGGTTGCATTGTGCGCATGATGCGCGGCGCGTACGGTAATAATGAATTTTCAGATCGCGCCCCACGCGAACGCGCCCCCTAATGATGGCGTGTCCCGGTGCGGAGGGGGCAAGCGACCTTTGAAGAGGTACGTTATCCGTGCGCGCTCTTTCGAAACAGCTCTTGGGAGCGACACGCGACCAGCCGATTAAAGCAGATTTTAGCACCGGAGGTACTTTTCGCGCTTGCAATATTTCTTTCGGCTGTTTGTTTACGGCAGACTGAATCAGCAGCGCGTCAACGGTGGTCCCGTTAGATCGAAAATCACAGAATTCGGATGATCGCGTCATTTGGAAATTATATCCCCGCTAATCGAATCGTCCGATGGATTTCAAACGATTCGGTTAAACGCTCAAGTTAAACTAATGGACTTAATATTGACTCGTTGCGTTACTTGTTTCCCCGGCGGAATAATTCACGCACATTTAACGATGTTTCCGGCGCAAATTAAATGCTGGATATTGATAAAAGGAATTGCCATTAATGATAATATTTCCAATTAACGTCAATCAAAATACATGACTTATGTACGATCGTCATAAATTTTCCGATATTTTCAATGTGCGCGGGACACGGGAACACGTGGACGCCGAATATCGTGCATGGACGCGTATTTTCACTCAATCCACTCCCCCCTCGAAAAACAATCCCGTGTTACCGAGATTGTTACATTTTTTTCTGCATCCCGCATAAATTTCCTGGGGCCGAATCGGTTCTCGAGATCCGAAACGTGATCGATGAAACGTGATGCGTGTTACGAATCACGGCGATCCGGGCATGTTAATTCCGCGAGATCGACGAGAAAACGAGAGAATCACCCGTGTCGCCGTGTCACCAATCAACGCATCCTGGCGTTATTATTACGGCAGCGTCACTTGGTTACTCGGTCGGTCGATTTCGATGGCACGTCGAACCGAACGATTTACGGTAGGTCGTGCATCTCGAGGCGCGAGAACTCGACCCGCTCGGGGAACACGACTTCCGCATCCGGCTTACAGCTGCTGCTTTATAGGGTAGGTGCACGAGAGAGCACGCAGCCTCTCCCGAGTCACCCGAGCAACCCCAGCGCAGAGCCAGCTAGCTAGTCCGCCAGTCAGCCAGACCAAGGATACTCGTCGACGTCTGCTGCTTGGCGAAGCATCCGGCATTAGCGGAGGAAAACATAAGAAGGAACTTGCTAGTCATAGCTACCACGTAACATCCTCTCTAACGACGATCGCGCCAGTGCAGTCACATCGGCGCGTTTCTTGCCACATCGGGAAGGCTGGAGAGGCGAGGAGCGAGATGACTCACAATTAGCTGCCTCCCTTCGTCGAGGGGCGAAAGTGAGCTGTGCTACGTTACCGTGCTGTGTTACCGCCGAGATTTGTTTCTAATGTTTCTTTGCACCATTCGAGCGCATCGAGCTTCGGAACATGGCGCATTAATGATAATACGTATAATTATTCCCGAGAGCAGCTCGTTTGAGAGTGATCAAGTGCTCGCGCAGCTTTGATCCGCAGCTAAGACATCATCTCTGATTAAATTACCATCACTAATTATCATGAGTGATTTGAAATTACGTTTATGGAAACGTTTAGGCCTCCCGATCGCTGTCTGAGATCGCTGTAAGAGATTTGATGAAGACTGTCGATTTTACGACTTTTTCTTTTTTATATTTGTTAAATCCTGCGCCACGTACGCGTATGTCGATACGTCGAAGCGTCGAATATTCGTTGATCAGTGTTACGGTTCTGTGCTCGGTAATCCTATTTTGTGAGAATTTTAATTCTGATTATCAAATTGATATTAAATTATTAACATCGATGCTCGATGATTTGGTGGGAGCGTTACTGATTAGCGTTACTTCGGTATCGCCAAGATCAAGGAAATGTTAGCGTTTCCTGAGATAAACAATAAGTTGAAGGATTTTCGGATACGTTGTGTATGAATGACGTAATTGTAACAAGGAGACGTTAAGACGCGATCGAGATTAAATGACAAAAGTGGATCCGGTGCGGCGGTCGTGCAGTGGCGAATAAACGTGCTCGCATGATCGTTTTCTGTCCAATGTAATACGCGTTTAGCGTCGATCGAATTCTGCTGCGCGCCTTTTTTCCCCGAATCGTCCTCCGCGGCTGAGTCTTTTCGATGCCAAATTTTAGATTTATCCCTCGGCGAAAGGGGGTCAGATTTTGCTCTGGCATTCAAGGCAGCCGGCCAACTTGCACGCAACCCATGCGGTTTTCCACGTGTGTACTATGGGGCTTCACCCTCGAAGCAAAAGCGGCGAAGAGAAAGAGTGAGAGAGTGAGAGATTTCAGTAAGGATTTCGATTCATACTTCCGCGATGGTGTAGGCTTCCTCTCGCCGCCGTTCTCGCTCTCCTGGGAACCCTGTACCTAGATATCATCGAATATTTCGAACTCTTGTCCGCGACAATGTCTTTCCTCTCTCTCTCTCTCTCTCTCTTTGCTCTTCCCTCTCGCTCTTCCTCCGCTTCCTCGTTTTCTCTCAATCTCCCCCTCTGTACATGGCGCGCCATTTGAGGGTGCAAGGGAACAGTGTACGAGTCCGCTTGATATTACCGCGCTCGGTTTTTACGGGAAAATGGGTTCTAAGCACCGACAGCGGACTCATTCCCGGCTAAAACAATATCATTTCATCCCCTCGGTTCCCCTCCGCTCCCGCTCGGATCACTTGTTTGGCCGCGACAGGTACTGCCTCGACTTTTCGCGTCGCATCCCATCGGTGGACTACGAGCAGCAGCTATTCGGTCCTTTGGGTCACGACCCATACCGGAATCCGTACGACTGGGCGGTCGCAGAGCAGCGCGGTAGCACCGGTAGCACTAGCCGCGGCTATACCCTTCGTCTCCATCAAGTTTAACTTGGCGCAGCGAATTTCCAAGTACCGTTTTACGAGTTTTCGTTGCCACTGGGAATAGACAGATCAGTCGTTACGCCGCTCGGCAAACGTTATCCCCGAAGAGTGAGTACCCCGTGCTGTGTTCCCGGTTATCTCCGCGGGGGAAGGCTGATAATCAATTTTGCAACGCGATTCCAATTCGTTTGCGAAGCATTCGGGACTAGGAAAATGTTATTAGGCCGGTTACCGTCCTCGTTCTATCGGCGCGCGAGTTTTTCGGTTTTCCTTTGGAGATCGTTCGGATTCGCGCGATGTCGGATATGTTCTTCCACGGTTAAATGATGAGGACGATCACCGATTAACGGATCGAGGAAGAGAGAGGGAACAGCGCGAGCCTGGAAGCGCGCTTCGGCTATCGTGTGCGTGTATCTTGGTTTTCGCGCGTCCTATGCGCTCGATACTTGGTAAGAAAGTCGAACAGAGATACTCTTCCTTCGCGTTTCACTCGCAAGTGTCATTCGCAATGCATATGAATTCACAGAGCACGCCCGTTCTATTTAGCGAATTTTAAACGAGAGTTATCGCTGCTAGATATCCACTAGGTTGCTAGATTTGTAGCGAACTGTGAACCGCGATTTGCATATTTATCATGTCGAGTTTGGAATCGGGGGATAGCCATTTCTATGCCCAACTCAGCAGAAAATGAAGTATGACTCCGATATTTTCGGGGATAGGATACTTGAGGAGGAGGTCGGTTTTTCCTTAATGCACGGGCAAAAAGACAACGCGCGCTCCAAGAGAAGTAGCTGATATCTCAAAGTAGTGCCAAATAGAAATGTCATCCATTTGAATAGATTCCGCTGCCGCTAAATTTATCACGGATATCGACGTTTACTAGATCGTAACCTAAATTTAGGCGAGTCAGATATTAAAAGACGAAGAAACGGAAATATGTTGAAAGCGAAGAACCGCATTGGAGGATCGAGAAATTTATATTTTCGAATTTGCGACGCTGCGTATAAAAGTTTCGTATAAAAGCTATAGACCTTCAGATTTCACGTTTGTGTATCATCTGCGAATGACGCGAATAATTCTCGTGCTGATGACTATTCTCCGGTGTGCGGAGAAGCTGCACAGACACGTATCGATCATTGCGTGTAGTAATGTAGCAGGAGTGAATCAAAGCTTGCCAAAGGAGCTAATGACTTTCGGTCTGAAAGATTTTCCATTTGAAAGCCATCAATTTATCCGGATTTTTACATATTTCGTGAACGAGAATGGCTTTGCCGTAGCTTCTTCTCCCAATTGTATTCCCTTGTAATTTTACATCTCGACTGCTTTCAACTGCTGTCTTTATTCCACTTCAAGATAGGGCACGATAACTGTTCACCCCAGGATTATTAATAAACATCTGAATTCATAATAGAAAAGATATTCTATTATGACTCTACCTCGCTGCGTCCCGGGAATAGCTGACGCGAATAATACCGCTGGTAAATGAAAGACAAGACGAGACGGGGGCGCGGACAGCTACACTGACGCTTTTGTCATTTAAGCTCCCTGCAATTTGCCATTGATTTAACATAAATGAAAGAAACTCGGGACTGTGTCTTCAGTGGTTTCCGTATTTCACATGTTAACGGTCCCCCACCCCTCCCTCCCCGTCGGAGGAATCAATTGTCTCGCACGAAGCGCAGGTAAATAACTGTTACTCCGATGCGAAATTTTTTTATAAAAGCTGTCATCGATCTACAAAATAAATTTAATCCTCAATTTATTTTGCAAGCGTGCGAAATTTTTATTCGCGCGTCGAAACGCCGTATTTTGTATATTACGCCGCTTTTTCTATATTATTATTGTTGTTATTATTATCCCGCTCGGATTGATAATATTTTGAGAAATATCGAGATGTATCTCCGTTGAAAATGCAAACGTCTATTCGACTAAGTATAAACGGTTCTTTCTGCCGCGATATCTCGAGCGTATTTTCGATCGCAGGCGTGCTTGCCTGCGCGAAGAAAGTGAATCACCTGTGATTCGAAGCGTTCCGAAGATAATACTTCTTTCTTCCCCGTATGAGATTAATTCTTTGAGCGAAGCTACAGTTTACGAGGCATGAAATGACTGTGACATTTATAAATTTTATAGATTCGAGCATGATAACGCGCCTGGCCTCCGCCTGATCAGCCATGTTTCGTATCTTGCCTTTCGTATCATGTCAGATGTAATGAATCGCGATGTAAAGTAAGAATAACAATACGAGGTAATAATTTGCTGAAAATGTACGAGAACAGCATTCGCGAAATATGAAACTGTACAATAATTTAACTTGTCAAAAGTTTGCTACGCGTACAAACTTGTACGCTTTCAAGCTGTGTTCCTGGAAATGACTAGCATGCATGCAAACAAGGGGAAAGCCTTTCATACAAAAATGTACACAAGAATGCATAATATGCTACCTTGGTGGTTCGAGAAACTAACTTGCTGCACGTAGCGCACGTAAATTTCATAACGCGCAGACGTAATAACATGTCGGTCCATTTATAAAAATTTTCAAGTCGATACGTACGAACGTACGAACGTATGAACGTACGGCAGCAATGGAAGGAATATTAAAAACTTTGCTCTTTGAACGCTCCTTGATATTTTCGGCGTTGCGAATCCAACTCCTCGCAAGCAGAAGCACTGTATAAGTAATTAGGAAGAACGATTAGTTATCGATATACCGAGCATAAATATACCGAGAACACATTCTCCATTCTTGAAGGCCGTGACGCGACGTGATCTTCGGTTGCAGGTTGCTAGCAGTTGCTCCCGCAATTTCTCGCAGAGAAAAGGCGATGCAACCGGCTGTAAATTAAGCGATTCCGGGGAATCGTTATTGACAGAAAAATAGATATCTCGCTGGACGATGGGTATCTCAGCTTATCGAGAGATGATGAGCTCTCACGTAATCGCGAATCTCAGACTGTGCACGGACTGCGCATCTATCGCATGAAATAAAACATTTCGACCATGCTTGCGCGCGAACGACACAGCGC
Source organism: Eciton burchellii (assembly GCA_020341155.1). Taxonomy (NCBI): domain Eukaryota; kingdom Metazoa; phylum Arthropoda; class Insecta; order Hymenoptera; family Formicidae; genus Eciton; species Eciton burchellii. The sequence continues at coordinate 181,763 of JAHMML010000031.1, forward strand.
GATATTAGGAATTCACGTGAAATTTGGCCAAATGAAATAATCTTAGAGAGAAGGGGGCATTTTGAATTCACAGGCGCTTTGATCTACGAGACCCAATTCCCGACTGAATACTACAAACAACGTACATGTGTGTTACGTACATTGAAATATCTATGCATTTGCGGTTAATTAGTCCGACGATAAATCCGAATTAATTCCATAAAGTAAAACTCGCGATACTAGGCTATACTAATACTGTTTGGAAATGGAGACAAATGAAGAATTCAATTCTTAACGTATTCAGCGGAGCGTTTACCTCGCGGGGATATTATCATTATATTACATTTATCAGCATGTTACATTTCTCAATGTATACGCTATTAATGCTACGTATACGCTATTAATGCGCGTTGGATTAATATTTCGTGCGTGTGTTCTGCCATTATAATTTAATTTACATAATAACTGCTCAAATCTGTCACACATACGCGAGGGGAGTAAATCTTGCTGTAATTAATTACGCGATTATAACGTTAATAAATTTTATTGCCATCTCCGCAACGAGATGCGCACGTTGCGCACGTTATTGCAACACGATACCCCATTTTTCTCCCCATTTACGAATAAATAATTGGTCCCCCGTTGGGACCAGCAAGCGCACGGTTCATCTGTTCACCTCTGTCCCCTCCCCTCCCCCCCCCCGCTCCCCCACGCGGGGATGCGCGTTCCTTGCGCTCACCGTCGTTGTGTGTCAAGCGTAACTCCGGGAGTAACGGACACGTTACTTTAATGAGCAATCTGGAGTTGGGGATGCCCTATGCGAGATCGAAACAAGCCGCAATCAGAGGCAGGCGTGGAAAACGCGGAAACTTAAGCGCAGCCGAATAAAGTGCCTCCGCTAGCGGGTAGTACTTGGCAAAAGGCCGTACGGATTGATGGCGCGGGGATGGGCCGGGGACGAATGTAGAAAGTGTAGGGGGTTGGTAACCGCCCCTGTAAGGTACCTACATGGCATTGAGCGTCGCGGATGGCGGTGGCGCGGGCTGGCGCGCCAACTAAAATTGAATCTGCGAACGAAACTTCGGTAACCTCATCAGGAAACCGAAGCTAAAGCCATCCATCGCTCGCGCTTTCGTTGCCGCGCTACCGTCGCCGTTGCCGCAGTCATCGCCGACTTCCGTTTTATCCGGCCGGATTGTTCCGCCTCTTGTTGCCCGCCTCGTTTGCCACTTCTTTCCCATTTCTGCAGCTACGCACGTCCGCGATGGGATACGAAGATACGGAGATACGAATGCGGAAGACATTGCCGCGTGTCCCGCTAAATTAGTTCAGGACCGAACTGCGATCATCGTGCCTTGATACGGCTCACTTCATTGATCGTCGCCGTAGTTCGCTGATGTTGCAAACTTCCGTTGAATCGATAAGAAAAACTCGGCCGGTTTCTTTATCGAATGATAACGGCAGTTTGAAATATTATCCGTCCCGATGAACGTCGATGACAGGCTTCGGAATAGTCAAAGCAGAGATTACTGATATCACGAAATACTCTGAATTAATTATCCGTGTTGTTAATTTTTCCCAACACGGACGGCAGCATCCGTTTAGCGGATGAGAGCACCGTCAAATCAAGACGATTAGAATCAATGGCGATGCAAGCATTAATGGCTATTTTGCACCGCAAAGTTAGATACTCTCTCTACTCAGTTTTGAGAGCACATCGTTTCTTCGCGACATCATCATCCTCTTTCGGAATAATGCAAATCGACAGTAAGAACGTCGTAAGAAGCTTGGCGCAATTCGATTTGCGCGCTACGGCGTTCGCGAATTACGTTTAAATGAATTTCACGTACTGATGGCCGCCTCCTTGCCGTTACGATATATCGAGCGGACAAACAACTTTACGAGCACTTGGGCGCGAGGGATCTACGTGTGAGAACGTACATCCACCGATTTCTAGAGGGTTAAGAAAAATCATTGCCTCGCGAAAGCGGGAACGAACACGGAGCGGAAGGAAAGCCGATGTCGAGCGCATCGGATGTCATTCGCATAAATGTTCCCGCGTGACTTTAAAATGTCGGGATTGAATTTCTCCTCTCGCACAAGTTTATAATGATGTTTATGTGCGTAATATACTCCTTTATGTCCCTTCCGTCAGATAAGCTTCATTGTTCGCGGGAAAAAGCAACGTCCAAAAGCTGTCAATTATCCTCGCGATTTTCTAGGATCATTTATACTAGAAGATGTCAGAGAGACAATATTATGTTGCTTATTGCTTGGCGATACAACGCTCGCGATGCTTTGCAATTGAAATGCTTGTTGGAGAATATTTTTCTGTTTTTTTCTCTTTTTTGATAATTACATAGCAAATAATGCGTTCCTAATTTTTAATTACTTGACACTGGTGGAAAACGTTGCTAAAGCGATTCCGTAGTTTGCATTTGTATAATTAAAGAGGATTAGTTATTTTGCTAACGAGAGACGTTTGCAATGAGAGACCATTGACGCGTCGACCATTAACATCACGTTGCACCATGCGACTCGCGGCGTGCCGAGGTACAATGTAGTACCACCTGACGCAAAAGCCATCGTTTATAACGTTTTCGAATCGTTCAGATTAATCGTTGTAAAATTATGTCGAAACTTTCATTTACAAACCGTACATTAGAACAGCGTCCCCTCGTATCGTCTCGCGTGACATTGTATTATTACGCATTTCTAAATGAAGAATACACATTGTACAATTAGAAAGACGTAATTGCTATCGATTCCACCATTTAAAATGATTTCGATGATTACTTTCGACGTAACGAAAGTTAAATATCAGGATAATTACAGCAGATGTAATGCTTCTATCAATATTAATGCACGCGCGCGATATTTATCGATACTCGCGATCGTTGCGGCATATTGTTTACGTGACGATACATAAGTAATGCCGTCCTTTGGTATTCATTCATGAGTCATCAATCGAAATCTCCCTCATTCCGCGAGGAAGCCATGATAACGCATCCATCTGCGAGAAAAACGGAGGGATGGACAGCCTCTCTCGGTAAGTAGGTAATTCGGCTAGCGCGCGTCTGGAATCCGCTCGCGCACAATTAGCGCGATTGATCGCCGGGAAACGAGGGGATAGGATACGAATCGCAGCGCGAAATGTCGTGACGTCCGGTGGTCTTCTTCGATAAATTCCAGATATACATACGCGAGTGTTTCCACCCTCGCGGCCGACACGCACGCACACCACGCGGCCAAAGTGTACACGGCGACGTGGCGGAGCGCGCGCCCACCGACTCTTGCGCCCTTGTTACGCTCTCACGACACGTACGCTCGCGATGTAACGGTAACTACTGCTAGTACGTGCTAAGTGTGCGCGGCTAGGGTTTGCCCTATTGGCAGCCCTAGCTATTCTAGCTACTCTTAGGATTGCGTACACGTATGCAAACACAGCCGCGTGCGAGCGCACCGCGCCGCGACTCCGATACATTATCGCGACTCGTCGCGCCCAAGCGAAAAACGTCTATCGGGCGCGCGGCATGCACGCGGAAGCGGTCAATCCGCCACCGCCGGCCGCGTGTACGCGGTCCACCCCCCGCGCGGGGGGGGGGGGCTTCCTCGCTTTTTGCACGAGCGGAGAAAAATTCTGGCCGGAGCAGCGCCATTCGAGCAGCGTTCACCGGCGCTCTGGAGCGCCGCCAAGACCTTCCCCGTCCGCTTCCCTCCCCCTCTCAACCGTCCTACCTCCCCAATCAAACCGTCGCCCGCGGATTTCAACGCGCGACCGGTTTAATGGCAATTATGCACTTTTAATCGCCGGATAATCGCCGAGACCTGCGAACGCGACGCGCTTATTGCCGGCAGATGTTGTCGGCGACGTCGGTGTTATCGCGACGAGCAAATTAATGGCGCGCGCGCGCGCGCGCTGTAATCAATCGCGAGGCTGTTGTAAAATAGTTTGGATCGTTAACTGATAGGGCGCAACGCGCATTTGAATTTCAATGCGCGACACCGAGCTGGACCCAGCCTCCAAGCCGTTCTTACTCCCCTCCCCTCCCCTCCCCGCCCCGCTCCCGTCTTCCCTACAGAGAGATTAACGCTTTTTTTATGAACGTCGAAACTGGAGCACAGGTCGTGGCTTTACGATGGCGCGTATCGAGGAATTGTTAAACTCGCGGATTGCAACGGTCAGCGGAGGGAAATCCGACGAAATGAAATTGCGTCCGTTTTAAAGTCCGAAAAGTCCGCGATAAAATATCCGAGGACGCGTCTGGAGCGTCTGCATCTGTGATTTCTTCCGCGTTTCCCAATAGAGAGTTCTCCTGAGATTCTAGGGGGAAAGCGTCATATATCGCGTCATCCGTTATCCGTAACATTCGTTACACTCGTGGCTGGCTCGCTGAGGCTCGCTAATTTTTCACGGGACAGCTAAATTCCCCTGGACCACCGAAATTGCGCGGCACACGCGTACGGCACGCGACGTTCATGATTTCATGATTACACGGCCGGTCGGAACTAGAGCGACTCAATGATCGCAACAACAGCATTGCCACTCTAGAGTCGGTCTCGAAACCTCCGAGCGCCAGAAGAGTGACGTGACCAGCAGAGAGCGTCGAACTTATCCGCAATTCGATGCGCATTTCTCCAATGATAGCAATTGCAAGGCAATAAATCTCTCTCTCTGTACTGTAAAACGGCACCTGATTTGTTGGCGGCTGCTGCGGTGTGGGTGAGCGTAGCTGCTGCGGTCAGCTTAGGCGGTTCTATCTTCTGCGGCATGCTGTGCGCCGGTATCGGGCCCGGATTCGTCATGGTAGTCATCGTCGTGGGCATCATCAGGGTCGACATAGTCAGCATCTTCGCGACGTGGGCTTTGTCTCGCCGTGGTGGAGGCTGAGAGAGAGAGAGAGAGAGAGAGAGAGAGAGAGAGAGAGAGAGGAGGAGGAGGAGGAGGAGAGAGAGAGAGTGTGCCGAGTTTCGTCACGTGACCGAAAGGGGGATACTCGGATGTGGGTGACAGGGAATGCAATCGCGCCGAATCTCTTAGTGGTGTGCGATCCGTTAGCTGGAACCGGATCGGAACGATCAGCGGCGTTTCGTGCGATTCATGCGGGATGGAAGCGTATCGCGCTACGAAACTGAGTCAATGGACGACAACGATCGCAGATCGCGCTAGGGCCTCTCAGGGCGATGACGATGGCATCACGCGATCGGCGATATCTGCGGATCCGTGGTGCGATCTTGGCTGCTGGACGCTGCTGGTCGCTGCTGCGTGCTCCTTCGTCCGCGATGGAGGACCGTGTCGCTCATCGCACGTCTTACGATCCCTCGCGATCTATCGCGCCGTCACGTAGATCGCCGTGATTTCTCTTGCCCGCGTCATTACTTCACGTCGCCGTACTGCCACTGACGACTTGCTCTCGAATTCCAGCGTCGGTCAACATTTGCCGCCGTCTCGTAGATCGCCGGGAGGATCCAACTTCCGTCAAACTTCGCCGAGCTTCACGATTACGAAACAATGCGCGCGAAATTGACGAGCACCGGAAAACCCGCGATCTTCAGCTCGGCGTTCGGCAGTCCTCCCGTGAACATCGGGGCGCACGATTTCCAACACGATCACACTGGCGATCAAGTTCGATGATCCACTGCGTTGGCTCTCTCTCTCTCTCCCTCTCTCTCTCTCACTCTCTCTCTCTCTCTCTCGTGCCTGACAGTTCTCTCTTCTTACTCTCTCGCCTCCTCGTCGTATGTACACTGTCGAATTCACTGTCGGATATGATCGGAGCGTGCTGGTGCACGCGGTGCGGCGTACCGGAAGCGCGTCCGTGCGTGCGGAGCGTAGCGGCGCGCGTCGCGACGTCAAATATGCGCGCTCTCGATCGCGGGGGCGAGCGTCATCGACAATGACGATTTATGTGGAGCACGGTGAACGGCACAGATTTGCGCGCAATAAACTGCGAGATCGTGCACGAGGGGACTCTCGACGGCGAGGTGGCGGCGATGTCGTTCTCTACGCTCTCCACGCTGCGCGCGTTACGTCACGTCCGGCCGAGCGTAGAGTCGGAACTCGTCTGGCGGGGAGAGCGCGAAGGGATGCCTGCCTTCGCCTGCCTGCCAGCCTGCCAGCCCTGGACGCCCGCCGTCGCGACGCCCAGAGGCGCCGGCGTTCCCGAACGTCCGCGGAATCGCACGAGCTAAGATGCGAGCCAGCAGTCGCTCGCTCGCCGCCACGCCGAAAGGGTTGTTCGATGCGGGAGACGATGCAGCAGTCCATGAGACGATGCATCTCGTATTATTGGCCATGTCTATTTCCCCCCCCCCCCCCCCCCTCTCTCTCTCTCTCTCTCTCTCTCTCACGCCCTCTTTGTTCTTTTTTGTGCTTAACTTATGCACTCTTTTTGCGCTTAACAGTACGCCGACGACGATGCGCGCTTTCGTGCAGGTTAAATGTCGATTAATCCCCGGATCATCAGAGTGTAATTTCGTTCATGTTCTCAGCGAATGCCTATCGATTTTTATTCCCAGCATCGATACTTGTCTACCTTTCTAAGTTGGTTGAAGAGATTTAAATTGTTGTAATTGCCTTTTTTTTTAATTGTTTCTTCGGTATTGATGAGATAAAATTACCGAAAGTAGCTGGCGTTCGAATTTTTACAGATGCGCGATGCATGTGAAATTTACTTTGAACTTTTGCCTATTTTTATCTATCATAGATAATTCTATTACTGCGCTTTTAGTTTCGTGCCGATTGTCGTGAATTGAGGACACATAAAATATTTTACTGACAGTTCTTACTTGATGAGATGAGACTGAGATATTTATTATCGGTTGTTTAATTGTATTCTATAACATTAAATTAAAATGTTTTACGTTACTGAGAAAAAAATTATATACGTTTGATATGTAATAACTTTATATACTTTAGCAATAATTCATTATTGCTGAAAAAATGTATTACATTACATTTCGTAATGAAATTTTGTTTTTTAAAAGCAATGTACAAAGAGATATTATGATATGCTAAAAGCATATTAGAAAAATTTTTGTTCGGGATAAAATATATAAAAAAAGATGCGTATCATGATGATTTATGTATTATATAATATATAACATATATTATACATGACATATGGTGTACATAATAAATCACCGAAGAAGAAAGAAGCAAAAAACATAAATGTCATCCGTTTTATGCGCGTCATGAATTTTTACATTTAAGCAATCATAAAATCTATATAATCTATGTAAATCTTTGTAATCACAATTATTTGATATACGCGTACGCATACCGTATCGCTGTTTCGATTTTAATAAAAAAAAGAATGCACTTAAATTGCGCTAGAAATCGTACAGGCGGCAGGGTCGACGTGGAATACATGAGAAATGTTTATTCTGTTGCGCGACCCGCCGTGACATTAAGAAGCCCGAAGGGCACCTCGAAAATATCGCCCCTCATTTCTCCTCACTCTGAAAATGGAAACGGGAGGAAAGAAAGGAAAGGAGAGGATAAAAACAAAGGAGAGGAGATAACGAGGAGATAAATACGCTGGAAAATAACGTAACCCGTTTGCGCGGTGTTCCGCTAGCTCGATAATCCCAAAAGGAAGGAAACTCGAGCGGATTTCTTCAGCGAGGCTCCGTGTCAGCGCTCAATATCTATCGGCTTCGAAATAGAACGGTGCGGCGTCTGACCCAATGCAGCCCGTATCTACTGATCCATTACGTGGCGCCGCTCGCTGGTGGCAGATCGAACTAGGGTGATTGCGATGCTAAGCTTCGACCGAATACGGAAAGGATTCCCTTGCTGTTTTCGGTAACATTGATGCAGGGCAAGGAAAGGAGTTACGTCTATCCTATCGAGCGCATCTTGATTGAAGTTGCGAGAGGAGGGTGGAAGTTGACGAGCACTCGCGCGATTCTTGTGGAGAAGTTGCTTCGCTCGAAGATCGGGAATCGAAGATCGGGCAATGGCGAGGCGGAGAAATCGCGCGAGGATTCATGCGGATTCGTGACAGACGCATGCCTCATTTAAGCGCGGATTCCCGCTGATTTCGCAAGCGCGCTGTGATATATACTTTATGGCTGACATATATACTTTAGCGAATTTAATAATTATTGTTTCACATCATGCATACATCGATGTATACATATTTAGAGGACGTAACGTTTATATAAAGAAATATTTTTGCAATTAATTAAAAGGGCTATTATTCTTCGCTCGCTCATAATTAGACGATATTCGTTAAGCTCCGAAATTACAGTTTATTGGCGTTTACATTTCGTATTTGCGATGCAGTCGCTTGTGAAGCGACTGATATATGTAGGAGATAATTTCGCGTTTTCACGAATGGTCTAAAATGACATTTGCGGCATTAATGAAAAGTTCTGAAACGTTGCGTATGACGAAGCTTTAAAACGCCGCGCATATTGATATCATTCTGTATTTAATCTCCGGTATTGTCGCTAATTACAAAGTTAACCGTTCCGCAATTTGGCGCGAACGCGATGCGCATTGTACATGTAATTTCGCAATAAACAGAAACAAGTGAAATCATAAAGCATATTATCGCGTGATTAAATGGAAAGTCAATGTTTAGCCCCCACAATTCCAATATCAAATTACAATTACCCCGTAAGCCATTAATACACTTATGCATATCACACAAATTAAGGTCCGAAAGGTACTATTCCTAGGCACGATTACGCTCCGCTTCGCTTTTCTTACCAGACTTAATACACACGGTATTTTTATCATCCCTTTCCCTCCATGCTACTAATTCTTCTCGAAGAACTTGCTCTCAATCAGACGAAGAGGAAACAGATCTTCTCGCGATCTCGTAATGTTTCTGCAGCATGTTCGACAACTTGAACGTCAGTGATCAGTGTGTTATACCTTTCCGGCGATTTCTCGCGCATGGCGTCGATTGCAATCGATCTCTCTTCGCGAATTCGCGATCTCAGGTCACAGGTCGAAGGCGTTTAATCGAACGGACACGGGTATTTAAAAAAAGATAATAATAATAATACAGTCTTGTACTTTTTGGTGCTGTCGGCAGTATGAGAGAATACCGCGAGGAAAGAGAGATCCTGGCGGCTTGCTTCGGTTCGTATTCAAGCTCACAAATAATTCCGTTTGTGATCGTGAGCATGGTACTCGCCGACCACAAGGTGCACAAGGAGGATAAAGTGACACGCGGAAGACGCAGCGGTCCTCATCAGAGAATCTATGAGTTCGGCCCGCCAGGAATTTGCAATCTTCGACATTTATCGTGCTCGTGAACGGCAATGTTCATGTTTGTGCTTATCGTTTGTGTTTCTCTTCATCTCGCTGATCCTCGATAGATCGCGGATCATTCGTGCGAGAGATTCTTCAAGCTCTTCATTCAAATCGCTAAAAGATCTTTTTATTATCTTCCGCATTGGCGAATTCCCCGCTCGCTTATCGAGTTAAAGTAAATTGACGTGACGAAAGTTTGTCAAAGGAGAAAGGAGATAATTTCGCGCAGGAAACATGAATTAGAGAGATTTGTCTTCTTCTTCGCACAAAGCAAGATAGACATATCAGACGAGTGCTCCCGACAGAGATCGTATTATCTTTGTTTACTAGTTACACGGGGAATGCCTGTCCCTTGCATGTTGCATTGCATTCGACAAGATTCCTCATTATCCTGGAAAAATGACGAGCCGGATAATGAGCAGCGATGGATCGCAACGATTCGATGCATCCTTTTGTCGTTTACGTTTTCGTGATTATACTCTCGCATCTCGCGACGTCACAACAAGCTGAATCGAATCGATAATCGCGAGCAATACGATGGAGAGGCAACGACGTCAATCGGGACGTCAAAATTTTTATTTCGATACATAATGCTTAAAATTTCACTATAAATTAAGTCTTTTAGACTTAAGAGGAGAGCCCGGAGAGGATGGGGCTTCGAAATGGGACGGGGTCTGGTCGGGAAGCGTATGGTCTCGCGACGGGACGGCTTAGAAGCGAGAGAGAAGCGAGTCGAGAGAGTGAAAGACGAAAGGACGAAGGGTGAGCCTCGGGCGATTCGCTCGACATTGCTATGTTGCAGTAATTGCAGCTAATTAAGAGCTTGAACTCTCTCTCTCTCTCTCTTCTCTCTATCCTAGGGCCGCCCCGCGCTGTGTCTTCTCCAGAGGGCACGCGGTAACCTCTGTGCCATACGTCTTTCCGTCCGTCTAACCGCCGCCACCTTGTCTACCATCCACCGCCATAGACAGTATATCAAAGCAGTATATAAAGACAGTATATTCGGCGCCCCGCGCTGGACTGTCGCGATCAACGAGCGGTGTGTTTTGCGAGAACAAATATTATTTCCTCTTGAACCTTCCGAGATAAGGGCTGATGTCTGATCGCCGCCATACATAACTATCAACCAGAAACGATTACATTGTGCGGGATAGATGTCTCGCAATGATTGAGATTAAGTACTTGGAAAGGATGTCTGAATCCGGTATACGTAGGAAGCGGCAAGAACGGTGTAATAATGGCGACAAAACAAACGGAAAGGTTTGTCAAATACATTTGTGTGTGTGTGTGTGTGTGTGTGTGCGCACGCGCGCATGTGTGTAGAAATGTTAAACATTTATAGTTTAGTCGAAGGTTGTGAAAAAGCTTATTTTATTCCGGATTACTTCGTGAAAGTAAACGGGAAAGATTGTCCATTTGAATTACAACATCTACGTAATAGAATCAGTTTAAATCAGCCAGTTTAAAAGAGTCTTATATTTTTAATTGTAAATATATATTATCGAAATATATATATATATATATATATATATACATATGGAATTAGTGTTGATGCGATGTTCTATTATGCAGATTATATTTCTTATGATTTTTATTACGAAATGTTGTAAAGCTATTTTCCTTAAACGCCTTAAGAAGCTTCTCTTATCAGTAGTAACCGATTCTTGCGGATAATTAGAGTAATAATTATCAATAATTTCTGCGCACTTCTTGAAGCATAATTTAACATTGATGAATTTCAGGCAATAATTTCGTAGCTTGCGTTAAACATGAAAATAATACGCTTTATTTGCAGTATCCGAGAGCCATTTAAAAAGCGTATGTTTCCTGCGGTAAAATACGCAGCAAAATGCGCAGACGAAAATAAAAGTACAATGATAGTTCTGAATGTTTTCGTTGCGTTGGAAGCCAAAACATTTGCAATGGAACAATCTCTTATACTTTTTTATGGAGAAATAGGAATAAACATGAAAATCGTGAATGGCTCAGCCGTTGTCATGGATCCATATGCATTTACGTAAATTTGTATAATCTTGTAAATCATACGTTATTTGCGATGTCTGGTAATCTCCCAGATTATCAAAGGAAAAATTTTACAGTCGATCAAAATCCCGCTGCTGCAAAATCTCGAATTAAAATATAAACCTATCAAGCTTGGCTTGTAGTAAATGATGCAAAGGTTACGCGAAAATGCAGCATATATATACATGTATATATATCTTTATTTATTTATCAACGCGTGTTAACGACAAAAATGATTAATGACCATAATGCAATCCTAATTGCTTCATTAACAATTGATCGCCACTAATTGCCGAAAATAATGTTCGCGAGTATTATCCATCATCGTGCAAGCATCTGATATCGATTATAGATGAAGACGTTCTCAGATGTCTGATGGTTGTATTGCGCGGTATGCTGGTTGTAGTAGGTTAACAAGTCAGTCTCTTCGAGTCGAGGGATATTGTCTCCCAGAGTTTCGCCGTCGTTACCACGCTCGCTTACGTTTGATCGATGACTCCTCCATCGGGCTGATAGACGACATCGGTTACAACTTGCCTTGCAGTAGACGTAGGAAGTTGATACGTCTATTGCGCGTACACACATACGTCAGCCTCAAGATTAACGGGACAGCCTGTCCGCGTGGCAATCCATACAGGAATGACACACGCGCAAAATTTATGGACAATAACCGGAATTGCATTTTTCGCGTCTCGCAAGATGAGCGCGCTGTCGACGAGCGGATGCAGCTTTGATTCTGCTTGCGGAATCGAATTAACGAGGAAGGTCAAGAAGGGATAAAAACGCGTGGACCCTAAAACGCTCTCATTTACTTGTGGCGAGCCCGATAGAATCGAGAGAGCGGAAGCTACACAGATTCCATGAAGCATACACATTAGAAAGCAAATTTGATGATAATGTGCAAAAGTTCCCATTATTAGCGAAATCTGATAAAGAACCATCGCTAGAGTGTAATCTAATTTTCCTTTTGCTATATATATATATATATATATATATATATATATATATATAGCACACACATCGTATCGGCTAGAAGAAAGAAAGCACGGTCAACGCCTACAATGTAACCCTAATAGGTTCACCTGCGTGTTGAACTTTCCATGCCTCGTATGTTTGCCGGCACGCTTGACGCTTCATATCCACGTGGTGGAAACGGACGGTCGGGATATTATGTAATTGTAATTTTGCGTGAGGTATAACGTACTCACAACAATTTTGCATATTTTCTAATGTGCTGATATACGCTGTACAGTTGTATTTTTTACTTATCGTACCGTCGCCGGCACGATAAGACAGGTTGTGCGTAAGTGTACATATTTCCACGGAACAGGTACATCATGTGCCAGGGAAAAAGGTCGACACAACGGCGATCCAACGGCGATTAGACGTCGGGGCGAGGGAAGAACGATGGGAACAGCTTGGAATTAAAATCGAGAGATAATGAAAACATTAATTATGTGCGGATAAACGCACATTGGAGAACGCACGTTGAGGCGAAGGAAAGCCTCTTTAATGCCGCTTTAATTCTTCCATTCTTCAGCATGCCTCACGTGTACGGCGATATCCAGGCTTTCCCGCTTGGAATCGGCTGTTCGCCGAACGCCCAATAACGTTTCGCAATTACGAGGGCGCAATGCGCGATGATAGTCGCAGCAACGTTCTCGTGACTAGGAAAATTTCGAGCAAATTATCGGATTCCCGCGCACGCGTAAGTGAGGACGTGCACGCGTAGATGCGCCATCGCGGCCGAGATGATGTAGCGATCCATCAGCAAATAGTTGGGACAACTTAGTTCTCGTGCGTGCGAGAGTTTCCGTGTCTCTGTCGCTCTCCCCGTCTGTCCCGTGGGTACCTGCTCCCAGATGTACACAGGCGCACCCCCACCCTCGATTTACACACGCGCGCGAATGTATACACGTAAATATACACCCCCACGTGACGTACGGCCGCGTTCGTGGGGTAGACAGCGGCTAATCTACGTGTACGAAACCATTTAATACACAGCAGACAAAGGTGGACTCGCAGCACGCGCACGCGCACGCCCAGGCTCGAAGGTGTGCTCGTGTGTCTGCAGGGGGATGAAAGAGAGAGAGAGGAAGAGGGAGAGAGAGTGAAATGGTAGCAAGATAGGAAGCAGTCAATAATTCACGCATTACTCTCGGTTATTATGCTACTGTGGTCCGCTGCGGCCGTGTGGTCGGCGATTCGGCTTTACGTTTGCTTTACCATGCGTAGTATCGGTCGAATCGCGCATACGCTGATTTACTAATTCGTAACCGCGCGCCACGTCCGATAGAGCTCTATCAACTTATTCATGATGGAACTCGCAAGCAACGCGAGGCCGGTTCTTCCTACCCCGCGACCCGCCGAGTCATCGATCCACCCTCTCGCGGAATGCTCAGCCGTCACGAGTGGTCCTCGCCGAGTGGTACCTTCGTCTCGAATTGTTACGCGTACGTACGTACGTATCTGCATGATAATGCGAAACGCGCGGATACGCCTCTTGGCTGCGATCGCATCTTCGAGCGGCGCGGTAATTTCCAGCCGTGCGCAACGTCGAGATGAAACATTAGACGTTTCGACCCAGTTGCAGCCAAGATCGCATCGCAACGCGGAAGCCCGCGTCGCGAGCGGAACGCTTTTGATACATTTGTATTTGGTCTTCCGCTTTAGCTTTCGCTGCAGCATCAAGCGGCAGCATCAACGAAGCCATGTAACGAACAAGATAGATGACGATCCATTTTCTAACGATCGCCCGCGCGTACTCGCCAACAAACGACTTTAACCTGTAGATTAATCAACGCAGCACCGCGCTGCATCTTGACGCTTGGCCGGGTTAAACGAGAGATAAATGTCGTTTAGCAACCTACTTCGTGGCATTGTCTGGCATCGGGGATGCGCCCTCCGTGATGAGGCTCTGCCTAATTTTTTAACCGCTCCTACCGATCGTCTATTTCTATTTCTCTCCTCGGTTCCTTCGTGATTCTTCTACCATCTCTGATTACGTCGATTACGTCGTTATGCTGGGAGAAATCATCGTTTATAGGCATCGATAATAAGAGAGGTGGTCGCCTCTCTCTCCCGATGTTAAAAGCTGATCCGTGAAAAATTAAAACATGTCTCCCTGCTATTATTTACCTCCCTGTGACAGCGAAAAAGAATAAAGCGGCAACGGAAAGAGAAAGATCACCCTTTTTTCTTCTTCCTCTACGTCTGAGCAGAAACTCTCTGGCCTGTTTGTCTTACGCTAATTAACTGAACATGAAATATTTTCCGCAGAAATGCCTTCTGGGGTCTTCTGGGTTGAAAGTCAGGAAAGAAAAATAATCCCGAACGAAAAGAGAAATAAGTTGGGAGTTGATTTTATTCAGGCATTTTTTTCGGTGACTTGTGAATTCTCCTTTTGAAATATAATTTTATAAATAGAGACGAGAGTTTTGTATAAACGGAAACAAGGGAGCTACCTCGATATTTAAGAGATATTTAAGAGATCGTTCCAACACCTGCTTCGACACTTGTTTCAGCTGGTATTTAACGCATCTAATGCGACGCGCGAACGCGTATACGCGAGACGATCGTGCGAAACGTCATAGTCTCCGCTAGTCTGTCTTCACTTTTCGCGATGCAGGAGTTATCATGTCGCAACACGCGCGTCGCGATAAGGGACAATCTGCCGGAATCGAGTCATTAACTTGCTAATTAATTTACATACTCTAGATTCCGCGGCGCGCTGCATCTGGGATACCGGGATTCTTTAAATACGTCGACAGATGTCCGAAACTTTGACGATCACCGCTCTGTGATGATCGCTCGTGGAAGCAGGTGTTTGAAATCAGGATATTTATACAAGGCGGAACTAGCACGGAGCACCGTTGCATAATTAGGGTAACCGCGTCTGTATTTTTCATCCCGAGGACGCTCCGGCTACTTGCCTAAGATTCTGCACACACACGCACACACAGAGCTAGTCGGCCAGAAAACTTAAAATTCATCGTGCAATAACACCCACATCCACGGCAACTCCTCGACCGTATTAAAACATCGCGATATCGAGATCCCGTTTGATGATCGATTCCGCAAGATAAACAGCGCCGGCTCCTTTGCGGTGTTTTAGGACCGTTATAAGGAACGGAGATGGTCGCGAGCGACGAGAAGGACGGAGAATCGCGTTCCATAAATACGCACGTAACCGGGAATTCATTTTCTCTTAAAACGTCGACGGGTTTCTTTCATTATAAATGTTATTAAACGCCGGAGGTCCTCCAGACTTGGGCGCTGCTCGATATTTGAAACGTCCAGGGTTTTTCCCTTCTCTCTCTTTCTCTTTCTCTGGGCTCTTTCCGTCGCTCCCGGCCTCGCGATGACCCGCGTATCGCCATCGGGAGTAACTTCGCGCGAGAGGTTTGTCTGGACGAAGTTGCAATCTCGCGCGAGAGGCAAAGTTTTCCATTTCGTGCGGCACGGGATCTCGCGATGACAGTCTCCGAGGATACGAACGGAAGTGCACGTGGACGCACGACCATGCCATGTGTATGCACGGTAGATCGTTAGGAATCGTGCACAAGATACTTTGGCAAGATTTACTTCGTCCCCCTTTATATTTGATGCTTCTAATTAACCCGGTAACGCGATAATAACAATTATCCGAGTACGAAGTTTCTGCGGAAGTTGCTTCATAGACCGCCGCCTCGCGCACGTGTGCGCGCCGTACGTGTGCGCGTGTGCGCCTGTGAACTCTGGCATATACTTGTTCGGTAACGTTTGACGTGACGGCATCGCGCCGCATATGTTTCTCCTAACAACCCTCGCCTATCATCCGTGGGTAGTAAATTTAGGTTTATCCGGGATATCTATACGCGACACTGTCGGTGTGGGAGTTAAACGCCGCCTCGTTCTCCGGTTATGTAACCAACTTTGTTGAGGTCGTAGTTGGAATTACTTTCCTCGCAAAGTAAGAGCTTGATTAATGAGAACGCCGCACCGATTGCGACGAAAAGTGCAGTTAACGAAGCGAGCAGATCAGTTTCGATTCCGCCTTCCTCTGGTGGCCAGCACTAGTTGTTTGCTACTTTCATGGCGCTTTACGTTAATGAAATAAAAAATTAAATGAAGCCTGCGCGGTTTATCGTCAATGTTTCCCAAGTCGAGAGGGTCGAAGACAACAGTTTCCGGCACGCGTGGTGGGGAAAGATCTCGTTAGAAAGGGAAAACGTTAGTTAACGTTAACGGATGATGCGAGGGTGCGATTTCTCGGAGGACGCACGCGGCTTTAGATTCTCACTGTTGCGCATCGATGCAAAATATATCCGCGACAACATGCGGTGCATTTCCGTGGGCGAAGCGAGGTTTTGCGATTTTCGCGGTAACGTCGGCTCGCGGAGACACTCGTAGCTTCGTCCGGGTTCTGGTTTTGTTCAGCAGAGATAGGGCGAGGAAACGAAACAGAGGAACCGGCAATTTAGTGCCTTTCCTTCCTAGAAAAGGTCCGACTAAATAAGAGAGCCCGGGTCTTATTAGCAGATGATGGGGACGATGCTACGCCCTCCTCCCTATGCTTCCTCGGATACAACGTTGCCTTGAGTTAACGAAACGGAGATGCAGGAGGACGCCCGCTGGATGAAGGTAGTTTGTCAACTCAGGGCTTGTTCCCGGTCCGGGCGAACCTAATTAAAGCTCTACGCTTTTCTTTCATTACGGTTTCGCCATTCGCGTTCCTCCCTCGGCTTCCACATCCATCTCCCTGCCTTCCTTTTTTTCCACGCTAAATGATCCATGCCATATTCGCTGGCCCTCATCTATAAATTGCATTCTCGCCTGCGCCGTTTCGCACTTTCGACCGTTTGTATCCTGTTCGCGGCGATATGTTCCGCGATAGGATTTTTCTGGCAACCTCGAGCAAGTCTTGCTTGCTCGGACGGACGTATCTCGCGTAAGTCTCTAATTGTTTGCACGAAGAATCGCTCATCGATCTCGGATGACTCGTTCGAGGACCTTTGATCGAAAAGCTACTTGGAAATTAAGTCTGTAGCATTCCTCGGGGATCGTGGAACAACATCGAGAGGATGGAGCCTCTGCGCGCAATAAACACGATGCTAGAAACAGGAACGAGAATTGCGCTGGTCGAAAGGGCCTTGAAAGGGCTCGGCCCGTTCGATAGCGTTCTTCTTCGCGTACGAAGAACCAATCCTGACAAATGCAACTCTGATACGGGGTTTCGGGAGCTCCTGCTTCGACACGGTTCGCTCGGCCGGACGTTTCGCAAGCGAGTCGCAGCTTTCGGGTGAATTAGCAACGGCGCGGCCAGCTATACTTGAGCAGTCGTGCAATCTCGCGTATAGGCTGTCCCTTTCATAAACGCGCAGGGCATTGTCGGTTGCACACGAATGCCTGGCTACCCAGTGGTTACGGTAATGAAATTGCTACGCTACCCCTACAGCTGATATTATTCCGCTTCCAACAGGAATACCGGCCATTGCGCCGGTTGGTTTAGGGACCAACCGAGTGATATTTCGCGAAGTTTCCTCGAGCTATTCGCAAGCTCTCTCCCATTAAACACGCGTAGTGTCCGCTCCCTTCGTGGCAGACATGTTGTACCCTACGGCCGAATACGCGCGATACTCGTCCAAACTACTTACATTAACGCTGTCGATTGGGTATTATTGGGAAAGATTATCACAGCGCTCTCACTTGGATGGGTTACATGGGCGCTTGAAATTCGCGAAGCGGAGGACCGCTGGACTATGATTCATCCGAGGCTTGCGCAAACACGTGGAGAGGAAACTTTTCACTCAAAGAAACTCGTTAGTCGAGAGGTAGCGTATAAGTGAAATTGTCGTTACGTCGCTTCGCGATTCGCGAATCCGGCTGACGGACGTTTGGTCCGATTAAAAAATTGTTGGCGTAAAAAAAGCGTGTACATATGGGAATCTCGATAAAGCTGCGTTAACGTTTGTTGGAAAAGTGGCGGTCCGCCTGTGGCTACAATGGATGATTACTTTTTACAATTTTTCCTTTCACGATCGCCGCCCGACCGGCATTGTAGAATTTAATTAATGTTATTTCTGACGTCACGCTCAATGGACTATATTATATATATACACATACATGCATACATACATGCATACATACACATATATATATATATACACATATATATATATATACACATATTTTTTTTCTTTCCTTTTCTCTTCCCCCCCCCCCCCCTTTCCGCGAATGAACAATTCAGTCCGGAAGATTTATTTTGCATCATAAAGCAGTGCGCGTTTATTTTAAAATTCTGGTAGAGAAGTGAGTAATGTTGAAATATTATGCTTTATATAAAACATCAAGCGGCGTAATATAGGATTGAAAGTATAAATTACGGGGAAATTTGTAAATGAATCATTTGAAACTGAAATATGAGAGTAAGCTGGCTACGGCCGCGCTGTGAACATTCCAGTTCTGTGCCTGCGCAGTCAATATTTACCTGGCAAACGCCGTGCAATGAATTCGTGCAGTCTGCGCGAAATGACGTTTTATGTTATGTTTACATTTTCATTATTTATTTTACGCGGTATCAGCTGTTCACCGCGTACAACTATTTAACGTAATTCAATGAAAGGCGCCGCTTGACGCGGCGGTTCAGACCGCGGCCGTAAGCCCGAAATGAGATTTGATTGTTTTAATAACGGATCGTAAGTTATCGCGTCGTAGACGTAGCTTTGAGGCGCTGAAACAATCGAACGCGATCGTACATCTCGATCTCCCGCGTTCCGCTAAAACGTAAAAAAAACGACTCGTCGAGATAACGTTTCGCCGCTCTTATTTCATTAATGACGCTCGACTGATTTCGCCGGATAATTCGCGGCGGACGTAATCTGAGCTATTGGCCGCCGTTAATGGCGCGATCGGCTCGTTTTAATTATGACCATTCGATATCACTGAACGTATCGTATGTTCCGCTGCAAACGGACGCGCCGGTCGGCCGAATTATCCTCGGCGTTTAAACCTAACGAACCCGCGACGCCTGCGCCGATCCGGATTAGTCCTTCGATTAAGCTTAATGCACTTGCGTATCACTCAGAATGTCTCCCGGCGATAACGGCGATTTTATACGGAGGGCGTAAGACGCCCGCCGAACGGCCCGGATTACCGTCCCGAGGAGGATCGGTAATGACTGCGAGCAAGTGAGAGCCACTGCTTCCTCCTGCTAGCGGTTCAATTACTGTTACTACGCTAACGACTGCGCCAGAGGGCCGATAATGTCGCGATACGGGTCAGGGGCTGGCCGCGGCTCCTTTATGCTAACGAATGCTTACATACCGAGAGCCCCGCATAGGCGATCATATATCGCGTGCCGAAGATAGTGGAGAAATTATCTGAAAATGGTGAGAGATAGAGAGAGAGAGAGAGAGAGAGAGGGAGAGATATTTGGCGCTTATTGGAGTGACCTTTATCCGTTTGCCTCGTTATTTCGCGCGTTCGCCACGCGTGTGAGAAACTGCGCGAATTGAAGGAACCGGAAAGCTGCGTTCGCGGCTAGAAGCGACTTTTATTGACGAAGACTCTTGCCCTCAAAGCCCGTTGTAACCTTCTGCGTCGCTCTTTGTTTGTCGTTTCGAAACAAGATTTGTCGTCGTGCGCTAATCCGCATGTGATTGTAGTACATTCGTGATTTGACGGAAGCATTACGCACGCGTTTATTTTTTTTATTCTGGTCCCTTACGCGAGAGGAGATTCTTTGATTTCTTCGGCGATAGTTTCCGATGTAAAATCCCGCGTGCGAGAGATCGAGAAGCAACGCGATAGCGATGCTGCATCGTTCGAAAAACGGGAGTAGCATATTCGCGAACATGTAGCTCGCGATACGTGACGGCACACGAAGCACACTGTACGCGAGAGCGAATCTCTTGCTTTTCTAATGGCCAATTTCATTTTGCATGATGTTACAGTTGCTACTACAGTTGCTCGAGCATCAAGCCTCTCTCCGGAGGGAACCTTTCCAATGAATATCAGTGGGCTAAACATGCCGCGAATGCGCGGCAAGTAGCGTGAAAGTGTCGCCGGCTTGAAGGAACGTTTGGACGGTCAAGTTTAGAAGCACGTTTTGATGACACGCTCAACAGCAAGTGAGTAGCAGAGATATCATCGTAATTACGTTCGATTATCATCAATCACTCTTAAAATATGATCGACGAACAATGCCGCTGTCGTTATTTCACGGAAGCGGCCGTCTTAGCGGACGTCTCGTATTTTGACGAGGCACGAGGACTATCAGATCCCACATTCATTCGCGTTATATGAAATTAATTAAACCCATTTAATTAGCTCGTGCCTCTCTAAAGAGAGAGAGAGAGGGGGGAGGGGGAGGGGGGAGAGAAAAAAGAATCATTAATATCTCACGGGACCGCACAAAGGACCGGCGGAAAATGAACGATTCAGTGGACGGAATAATCGAGATTACTGGATCGCGCGTACGCGCCGGCGAGCGCACGAACAAACGGCCGATCCGATCTCCGCAAGAGAACGCCAACGAAAAAACAGTCGAAAGAACGAAAGAACGGCGCGAGGCGGCACCCTCTTCGAAATGCGCCATTGTGCGAGTGCCGTGGCCGTCGCTTCGCGCGGCTATTACCGCGATAATATCTCCTACGGCCCGGCACAAAATGCCCAATTAGATATGAAGAGCGCAAGAAAAAGAACAAAAAAAAAAAAAAATGAGGACGAGTCCGGCCGGCCGGGGAAAAAAGACGACGAAACAGGCATGAGTGGCGAGGGGGTTGCTGAAAGTGTGACGCGGCGGGAGATGCAGAGAAAGAGAGAGAGAGAGGGGGGGGGGAGAGCGTTTGTCGGACTACAACCGAATGGGAAGTCGGCGCGAAAGGGCGGTCGGCGGGGAGGAAGCGGATCGTGGATATGGGAAAGCTGGATGGCAGAAGGAAGAAAGGGTGCAGGGGGTGAAGGAAGATGCGGTGCAGCTAGGTAGGTGGCTCGGCAGCCAGGTAGCTAGAGAACGCACCCCCTCCCCTGCCGGCAGCCGTCAGGAGGAGAGAGCGGGCCAGGCAGGGGGTTTTGCGCAATGCGCCCGCCGGCGCTGCAGTGGAGTTTATTCCTGATCTCTGCGTACACGTTTCTCCTTGTTTGCACGCCATTGTGTGTGTCACGGGCCGTTGCAGTTCGCAACTTTTTTTACGCGCGGCCCCGCGCTGTCGCGATTCCTCACTCGCGCGAGCGGGACGCCGGCGCGCAGCCCCCGTTTCCATCCCCCGTCGACTTCTTTCTCGTTCGTCACGCGGAACGCGATCGTGATTGACCCGCGATATCGCGAGACGTCGCGGCCCGTTCTATTTATGGAGCGTGCTTACGCAACTTGACGTCGAGAGACCCGGAGAGAATTCCCTCCGATCGACTGACTCCTCCTCCTCCTCCTCCTCCTCCTCCTCCTCCTCCTCCTCCCTCCCCGCGTTTTCCAATTCGTATGCAGGGTAGAATGTTGCGGGGGAGTCCATAGGGTTGCGGCGCTCTCACCTACCACGCGTCGATCTCACTGAAGAAGGGCCGTTCCATCGCCGTTTTCGCCGGGTTCATTGTCTCGCGTTTGCATTGTTATTCATATTAGGAAGTCGGTTATTAATGATCCGTTCTTCGTTTCCGCCAATGTGTCGTCAACTCGCGCGTTTTCACCGGGGCAACAATTAATATATGGATGTTTGTTTAGCGGCATAAATGGATCATGATTGCCGCTCGATTTATTACTGTAATTTATTAACGCATCAGCCGTAGCCGTATCGATCAGTTCGATGTGATCGACGACTTGCTTATTTTGCTTAGAATATTCAACAAACGTTTTCTGAGAAATGGCCGATGATAAGCGGCAGACTTATCTCATATTACGAATTACGCGCTTATTATATTATGGAAATTGTATAGACGCGACGCGCGTCATTTCCGTTCCTCGGCGGATTTCATCATGTCACGACTCATTTAGAAAAAGCCGTGTCGCCGATACCGGGCTCTATCCTGTATTACAATTTTACGTAACAGTTAACAAGCACTATAGCACGATTCGCGCATTCCCGCGTCATTGTGAATTCCGCAAAGATATTTACGCGACAGCATGCGACCGCGATATCGCGTATGCACTCGAATATGCATTCATCCGACTTTTAATGTGACATTTCTCCCATTATTAGATGGCATCTTAAAATATCGTCCGGAACGTGACTTTTCACCTTGAAAAGTAGTAGAAAAGTGCCCCACAGCATCAGGCATGAGTTCCGACTCGAAATATTCTAAAGCACTTCTGAAAGATGAGAAATTTCATTCGATCGATTGCCATTGAAGCCTCGAGTATCTCGAGAAAGTACGCGGATGCATATCTCGTTTTCGACTTTGAAAATTTCATGTCCTGATCGGGCAAGATCAGGCCCAAAAGTAAACAGCGCTGGATCACGTGATCGTGCCGCGTGACGTTCCTCGATTTAACGGATACACGATTCCTCTAACGGCACTTGATAATGTACGGTTGTTCCTTGAAATATACATTCCAGAAACATCATAGATGCGTCACGCGTCCCGCATGTTTGGCAAACCTCATTCTTCGTTCCTTCTTCATCCCTTTATCCCTGCAAAGTCTCGACTCGCCACTCGACCGATCACTCGAGCGAGCAAGCAAACCTGCTCAAGCTATTGTCAAGCGATTCCGCTCGCGTGAATTATCATCGCCATTAACATTTGCCGTTAGCATTTTGCAACAATGCGTCGTAATTGCTTGAATTTAATATACACTCCGTTGCGGCCATTTAATATATTTACGGCGAAATTTGTTTACCGCTCGCAATATTGATTGCTGTTAATTAAATCACTTATCGCGAGGCTTTTGATTACCGTTACATTTTATATGAGGGGCCCCCCTCCCCCTCCCTCGTCCCCGGTTGCTAACGCAAGCAGAATAAACAAAGGGCACTAAGTAATTAACACGTGCGCGCACGCCAAAACTTTCGGCAGCATAAATTACACGGCCACGCTCCGCTCCTCGACGGAGGAGCCACGCATTTGGCAAACGTCGCCTCTCTTTTGCTCTCTCATCCCGCCGACGATGCGGAGCTGTTGGCCGTGATATCCGTTTTCCGCGCGCCGCCGCGCCGAAAAATGCCCGAATTAGTACGGCCCGGCCGGGCCGTCAAGAAAAAAATGAGCCGCCAGGWGACCCGGGATGGCCGGGGGGGGGGGGAGGAGCGGGACGGTGTAGCGCGCAGATGGAGCGCGAGCTGTTTTTATTCTCGCCGCGGAAGCGTTCGCGCGGATCCGGCGTAACCGGCGGACTAAAGTCCATCAAACGTAATCCCGGCGTCGGGCGTTTTAAAAAGATTATTCGAACGGGAGAAACAAGCTCCCGCTAGCGGGAGAGCGGAATGGAAAAGTCGCCTTTCGCATTATCTGTTGACAATTCATTATTGGATTCGATACACCCGCTTGCGAATTCCAATAGCGGAAAGTTCCCCGCGACGCTCGCGCGCCGTACGTCCGCGCGTATTGTATCAACAAACAAACCCGCAAACACACACGGCCGCGCAGCGACCTGCACTTGCCCACTCGTCGGGGTATTCGTACGTGCACTTATACGAGCCCTCGAAATAAACCCGACGCCGGAGGGAAGGGCGGGCCCTGCCGGTGTGTTTGTTTAGAAAATAAGAACGCGTCGTTTGAAACTTGTATACTCAACTCGCCTCGCCGCCCCTCCCCTCCCGGGATTGCTACCGCTATCCATCTCTCGCGCACTCCTCCACCAATTCAACCCCCCTTCCCACCTTCCCTCCTTACGCCCTTCGTTACCTTCCCCGCGTTCCGCAGCCCGCAACGGATTTTTCCTTCGCCTTCGCGTGGCTCTCGCCTATTTTTCTCTCTACGCGATCGCAGGGCGTCTCCGGCTTGCGGTTTTTTTCGCCCCTTTCTACGTCCGGCTTTGCGATGTTTCAACGATAGTCCCGACACGCTCGGCCGAGGAGGAGGAGGAGGGGAAGGGGACACTTCGGGGTCACGGGCACCTGGAACGTCGTCCTTCTCTTATCTCGCCGCAGCGAGAGATTGCATGCCAATTGGGATCGAGGCGATTAAGGAAAGGTATCCGGTTTCCGGATAAATGAAGATTATTACTCGATTTTTGCCGTTTAGCGAGGCAAAGCGGATCAAGCTGAGAGAACAAGACAATGTACCATGCATCGCGAGAGCTGCACCTCTCTCTCTCTCTCTCTCTCTTATAAATACACCTGGATTTACATCTTTGAGTGTCTGAATGCTACGCTGAAATATCGAAAGTCGCGTAAGGAGATACATACAAACAGGCACAAGGTTCAAGAGAGATTTCCGGTTCAACGTTGCATCTGCTTCTTGCGAGACTGCCGTTGTCGGATCCAGTTCTTCTCGTCGTAATCGCGCCTCCCGCTATTCGCTCAATGATATCGCATCGGTCTCGGAAACGCGTCGCGCTGTATGGCATTTCCCTTCGGCGCACGCTAAACATCCCTCATTTACGTTCCGTTTCTCCCTCTCTCTCTCTCTCTCTCTCTCTCTCTCTCTCTCTCTCTCTCTCTCTGTCCGTCTGCAACGGGTCCTGCAGTATTTCAGCGATAGCGACAGGATCCCACGTAGCCGCGCGATGCAGGTGCATGGTGTACGTGCCACACTGGCGGGTCACAAGAGCCCCCCCCCCACCCCCTCCGCCCCACCCCTCCCCACATCGATATCGATATCTTCCGCGCGTCTTCTCCCCACGGTACTCCTATACCGTTTTTTTCCCTCCTCTCCCGCCATTCCCTGCCGGCCGCTCTGATGCCGTTCTCCGTCTTTATCCAGCCCTGTCGCCTCCTGCCCCCCGCCCCGCGGAGGACACATTTCCAGGGACTCTGTGTATCGTCGTTTCCACGTTATCCCGTTTCCCATCGTCAATTCCTATCGCGCTTATATCCTATCGGCTACGTCGGCGTTCCGTGTCTCCTTGTCGTGTCACCCGGCCCTCCGCCCCGCGCCCTCGCCCCGTGCCCTCGCGGATATCGACAGCAGGTAGGTCTTCGGGGCAAGCGGTCCCTCCGCCGGCGGCTGCCGGCGAATAATTTATCCAAAATCGGCTTATTAATAATTCAAGGCTAGCGGCTCCCATGCGTGCGTGCGTGCGTACGTGCGTACGTGCGTGCGTACGTGCGTGCGACAAACGGCGGGCGCGGAAAAATGAATGCGGATGCGTTGCGGACGCGAGGGTCGCGCACGGGCGGCAGAATGGGGGTGGAAACGTTCATTAGGGTAGGGCCGCTCAAATACGCCCGGGGGATGAATAATGCCGCGACGATGTGCAATCGCGTATCGCAGAAATTGCTTGCACCCCCTCATCTCTCTCTCTCTCTCTCTCTCTTTCTCTCTCTCTCTCTCTCTCTCCCTCTCTCTTCCTCCTCCTTCTCCTCCTCCTCCTCCTCCTCCTCCTCCTCCCCCCCCCCCCCCCCCCCCCCCCGCCTCGCCCCCACTTCTCCCCCGCCCCCCGCGCCGTTTCGATAAACAAGCGCGAAAAGATCGGCTCGGAGCGAGCACAATTGCGGCACGCATTACGGCGCGGTTGTTTTGTCGAGTTATCGGCAACATCGCGTTGTTATCTCGTTAAATTACTAATTAGGTTCGGTACACCACCCCCCGCCCTCCCTCCCCCCGCTCCCCCCCCCCTCTCTCCCAGGTCGTCCTGCCCCTTTTATTGGACGCCTCAGAATGGGGCGAGGGGCTGCTCGCGCCCGCGCGAGCTTAAAATCGCGGTATTTAACCGTCACGCGAACAATTCGATATAATTTAATTCGCATTTTTCAGAATAATAAACGCCGCGCTCGGCCTGCCATCCGGCCTGGTATTGTCGGTATGCCTAAGGCACTCTTTTGAGACTCAAACGGTCGCTTTTATTATATTCCGGCGCGGAAAATATTCCGCGTAAACGTTGAACAGATGCATTGCGATCGTAAGCGTGGTGGTTGCAAATGGCGTGGTTGTAAATGGCATTGCAATGGAACGTAACATCGGCAAAAGGGCTGTTTTTTGAAATTCGAATAAGGTTTATCCCCATTAGTAAAATTGAAGCCGTTACGGTGTTTTAATGTGCAAAAGTGGACGCGGTTCGCTGGAAAGCGTTTTATCATTGAATTCGAAAAATACGTTTCATGTTCTTTGATTACCATATCCGCAATAATCCGCGATGATTTTAACTAAATTTATTTAACGCGAGTGCGCGCGCGCGGTGCAGTGTCGCGTTAATATCGTCGTCGTTTTATTCGATCGCCTTTATTAACGGGATAATGCCATAACGTCTAATTCCGCGGCTGTCACCGCAATGTTGGCGTGCGCCAACATTGTGAAATGCAATGACCGGCGCGCGCGTCTTCTTGCGTTGCGTTTGCGAGCGCAATTTTCGCGGGACAATTTCCATACGGCGACGCCGCGAACCGGACGTAACGATTTTTTATCGCGCATTTCACGTCGCGTGAAATTTTCGAGGCGGCCTCGCGAGGCCGAGGCGAGACAAATAGCATGCAAAAGCAGAACGAAACGGAAAGGGACGCGGCGATGACCGAGTGACGACAGCGCGGTATGCTAAAAATGCACGTGCGCATAACTCTAGCGGTTTAATCGCGAATGCAGCTACGGCACGTGTAATGAAAGCGCCTCGAAAAACAAGCTAGCTGGCAGCAACAGCAGCAGCAACGGCGGCAGAAACGGCAGCGGCAGCAGCGATGGCAGCCGCTACAGAGCTAGTAGTAACAGCAGCGATAGCACCGGCACGTAACACGCGCGGGCAATATTTAGGAGAGGGTAGGAGAGGGTAGTAGACAACATTCTTGTGGTGAACTCTCGTAAACACTCGCCCGACCTCTGGACGGCCGCCTGGCTGACCCTATAAATCCAACCTCTCTCAACCGGCTGGACATTAGGCCGAATTAAAAAGTTATTTTTTCAGTGGCTTCCTCTCCCTCGTTGCTTGAGTAGCGCGCTCTTAGCGGGCATACGTGCTCGCCCATTTCTAAGGCATCTCCAGGCAGTTCCAGCCATAATGGAAGGGAGAAACGAGTGGTGCGGGGAGGTAGTTGGTTACTTTTCCGGAATGCATCTCGCCAGTTAGGAGGCGTTACTTTGTAAATGCGTAACGGATGCATTTTACCTGCAGCCTTACTGCTTCGTAAACACGAGTCCGATTCGGTTGCGGAGAGGAAGCGCGGGGTAACACGTGGTAATCTCATCGCGGTTTCCTCTTCTTCAGCGTCTACGTTAGCCGCTGAAGGTCTGACGGTCTCTTAAAAGTCCCTTAAAATTAACGTTCGACTAAATTAGACAGGAATCGCGCAGCAGATATCGCGCGATATTAATAGAGATCAGAATTTTACTGGCGCGCTCGTCGCCATCGCCGACGATAATTTTCGATTCGATGAAGCGCTGCATAATTTACTTTAATTAAAAACCTTCCCATTTCATCACGTTACGCGTAACATCGAGTTATCGCGTTCGCGTTCGAGCAATGGTCTCAACCGGCGGGCTTTCCCCATCCGTTAGCGTGGGAGAATACGCGCAAGAGGCCTAAAAGGTCGGCGGCTCTCGCGAGAAAGACCAAAAATTTGACCTTCCCTTAGATTGCTCGGTCGAGATTTTAAGTATGTAACGAGTAATCTCGTTACATCGCTACCTGAGTCTGGCTTTGTCGGGGACTCTCGCTTACTCCGTCGTACGGAAACAAAGGCGGCTTCTTTTGTATCAAGTTTGCCCGCTCCGTAGTAAACGGAGTTAGTTTACAAGGCTACTTTATTAATTAACAGGAGAGTCCGCGGGAGAGTGCAGTGAATGACGCCGTTACCCTTGGTTTGTTCCGACTTTTGCCCGCTAACTTTGCCGCTAATCACTGTTAGATACGCAATAGGGTAGTTACGTATGCCAAAACTTTGGCGTTCTGTTTGCTCTCGATATAAAACTTTGTAATGTCGGTCATGCGACAGGAATGCCGCGTAGAAGAGGCCGCCATTAAGCTGGTTTTTCTTGCGCTTCTGGCGGAATTTAAGAAAGGCGACTCAAGGGACGCATAATAAGGATGTATGATATTCAGGATCAGTGTTGAGTTAAATGCTAAAGAGGATTAACGTTAAATTAATGTTAATGAGAATTAAAGTGAAATTTATGTTAAAGAGAATTGGATCTGCAATTGGATAAATTGGATAAACCTGCAGCGGGCATGTTCATTATGCGAAATACACCCTCCAATGAAGATGGAGACACTATTATTCTCTCTCTCTCTCTCTCTCTCTCTCTCTCTCTCTCTCTCTTTCTCTCCTTTTGGCGCATTAACGCTGATTTTTATGCGAATAATAGAATAATAGTGGAGAAAAGAAAAAAAGGGAGAAGGGACCAACGACGATTGTTCCATCGAGGAATTTTCGGAAATTCCTGTGTTTTTATCAACGCCTGAGATGTATGAGAGCAGACGAAATGGACAGTGACGGAGTGCCTGCATGTTTCATAAGTATCGTTGGTGGAAAGAGGAAAGCGCCTCTGAAGAACTGAGTGTTTCGGTGATTAGCATGTCAGAGCGCGCGCGCTCCTGAGGAGGCTTCATCTGGAATTCTGTTTAATTTCTGTGCGCATTAGCCCACTGCTCGTTCCTTCCTCTTCGCTTCTTCTCTTTCTCTTTCTCTTTCTCTTCTTCTTTTTTTCTCTCGGCCTCCCCACCGCCTTTCCTGTCCCGGCTCGCTCGCGTTCCCGAATTTAAATTCTTCTGCGACGGATAACGCCGGAAGCGGTGAACTAAAAGCACCCGCGTATGTTGTAACCGAAAGTGGATGCACTCGGGGGACGGTGGAACGTGTTATTGAAGAAGAGGCGAAATGCCGGGGCCCCCGCTAGGGAAATTAAGGGGCTTTTTAATCCCACAAGACGAATCGCCAGCATCTCGGAGAAAATTTCATTTTCCTCAGGCATAAACGGAAGATAATAAAAGTAAGCAGGCAAACTCCCAACGTATTATCCGTGAATGCAACACTAGAGACCTGTTCTGATCCGTATATAAGCGTCTTATCGAGCATTACAGCCGATGTAATGCGCGCGCGGTCTAGCATCTAGCAGGGGAATGCCTCAGATAAGACGCCATTATGCGAGATTAAGATTCGGATTAAAGCGGCTTCCGCGCACTGCGCGATTAATAGAAATCTACCTCGGACCTCGGCAATCGCCGATAGGAAAGAGGAAAATAAGCAAATTTATCGATTATCGTCGCAGGGAGGAGACTACCGGATATTGTTTCCAGGAGACTCGCCGCTTTTGCGAAGAAGCCTCTTCGTCTCGAGAAGACCCCGAAGTCTCGAAGATATGGCGTTGCACGCGAGACACTCGTGAGATACGAAGCACTCGTAGCATGCGAAGAAACCGGAGGAGGCGGAGGCGGAGGAACAACTTCCGGTATGTAAAGCATCGAAATCGCCCGGAGTATCAGAAATGTCGAGCGGTATTCGGGCTCTCCTTCGACTCCGTGAAAGGAATCGAGGAGAGTTTCGTCGCGATGGGGAGGGAAATCGACGTCAAAAATGTGCGGAACGGTATAATACGGCTAAGTGCTCAGCGAACGATCCGCGGCATTTTTGTCTGGTCGAGATGCTCTTCCTCCCTTCGGAGGGGGAGGATCGGCAACGCGCCATCGATGTGTCTTGCGTTTTCAGCTTGACGTCACTGACGTAACGGGGACAACCGTCGCGCCGCCAATAGCGCAAACGTTAATAATGATTAATCCGGATAGATTTTCGGAGGGGACGGAGAAAAGAACGCAGGGGGACGATAAATGATTGTATTAAAATGCAAATGCGTGCAATGTGTTTGTTCGTTTCATTATTGACATCGCGTAAAATATTTTTGAAGGGAGTGGCCGGGAGCGGCGCAGCGATACGAATTTCGGTGGCTGGAAAATCGAACGCGAGGTCTTTTTAATTCACAAAAAGACAGATCATCCGCCTGTCAGCCTGGTCGCGTATTTATTTACAACGAACGCGTGAGATGTACAGACGCGAGACGGAAGAGCGGAAAAGCAGAGCGAGAGGGAAACGGAGGGATGGAGGGACCGAGCGCTGGGACGGGGGGATTGTAGCAGAGACGCGAGCGAGGGGACGAGTCAGAGAGGGTCCGCTTGGAACGACGCTCGCCCTTGGGCGTGTAATTATGCGCTTCGTTTCTCGAGAGCCTCCAGGGTCAACGCAAATGCGGACTGGTAGCAACGCTACAGAGAGCACCGTACTCGTCACGACGTTGTTTTCGCGACAACCCCGCGACGGCTCTTTCTCTCCCGCTCTTGGCCAGCTCGCGGCGCACCCTCGCTCGCACTCGCAGAGCGTTGTTACCCTCTCAGAATCGGCGCGCTGAAAAACACACCGTGTTTCACTTTCCTCACTTTCTTTCACTTTCCTTCGCGTCGATTCTTGCCTCTGTCGCGCGCAGACGCGGCGATCGTGTCGGTCGCGTTAATGCGCACTCCTGCGCTTTAATAAACAGAAAATGCGGCGCGGACGGTGCGCTTTCATCTCCGATTGATCTCGATTCGAGGGCCTGCCGCATGACTCTCGTGCATGAGATTGGTCTATCCCGAAGAGCGCGGTGCGGCTCAAAGGCAAAGACGAGAATTGATAATATTCAACGCAATTAGCGGGCTAATAACGTTGCTTTTTCTTCGTTCTCTCCCGATGCCCCGAGCGGTCGGGCCAAGAAGGACGAGACGCATAAATCGATCCTCTCGTCCGCCTATCGAATAAAAAGGCGGCATCGAATAAAAAGGAAGGAAACACGGGGAATCAGAGAACACGCCGGCAAAACACAATCGCACAAACGTAAAGTATCCTTTGTGGGGATATTACGGGGCGGCAAGCAGTCCGCCGCGAGTCCGCGTCCGCGTATATAAGACCCGACCTCTGCACCAGTCAGTTCCGCGCCTTTGGCCTCGCCATTGATCCCTTTCTTGCCCCCTCCCCGTCCCCCCCGAACGGTATCTCGCCCGCATATGGCTCCCCGCTGCATCCGCGCACGATGTTTACGGAGCGCTTTTAAGCGCCCGCAGCATAATTCTCATAACCACGTACACAAAGAGAGCGAGAAGGAAGCCGGCAGTGGCCGGCATCCGGTGGCTGGGAGCGAGCGCGCGCGACAGATAGGCGGACGGCGGCGGCGGGGGAGAGATCGGGAGACGGGTAACGCGAGATCGGGCCGAGCGGAGTAACCGCCAAGTCGGAGTTAAGGCCATGCGCTTCCGGGTATGTTTTGCTTGCGAGAGAACATAATGCATACGCGCCGGCCATGCCAGCGGGTTCGGCGGAGCGGTGGGATCGAGGACGACGCGGGGAATATTCTGCAAGGATTCGCCGTGGGGCTCGCCGTGGCAGCAGAATTGCAGCTACAACTTCCAGATGTGTATAAAGGAGGAGTAGCGGGGACTCCTAGTCGGCTCAGCTTACCACAACATGCCGAGGGCCTCCCCGAGCTTGGACATCCCCAGTAGTTTAGTAGCGTAGGGTCCCTATACCACCCTTTGCAGCTATGGCGTTCCTCCCACGCCCGTCCTGTGTTTGCTCACAAAGCCGGCAGAGAGAAAGGGCGAGGTTAATTAATTAACGAGTTTTTACTTAGGCCACAACCAGGCCAGGCGAGGCCGCCGAGGCCGCGCCCCGTGTGTTTGTTGTATCCTCGGCTTGCTGGTAATTGTTAGTCATTTATGTAAACGTAATTTGGGAAGGCTTGGGTGGCGGCTCTAGCCGCGGGCAACATTCCGCGCTAAATCAAACATAGCTGTACTCCGACGCTGAGCGGCGAACAGCGCGAGCTGGATGCTTCGTAAGCGTACACGTAGCGACACGTGCAACTCGAATTCGGTGTAAGCGGAAAGTTTATCACCCGCGGATATAGCTACACGCGCCGCTGCGTTTGCCTTCGGTTATCACCGAGCGAGAGCGCACTTCCCGGGGATGAAACCTCCCCTTAATAGATCTCGCTGCCGCGCGATAACCGCGAGATTCGCTCGCGCGAAGCTTCCCTGTCCGCGATTAAGTCGCGCGCGTTTCGTCTTCCTCTTCCTCTAGATGTTTCGAGACTCCTGATCAAGCTGGATCAGGATCGATGTGCGAGCCGAGTCCGGCGTTCCTTCGCTCCCAACGCGAGAAAACCGCGAGGCGCGAGTTTGCTTTTTCTCCTCTCTTCTGTCGTAACAAATATCAATTATTATCGCGCGCGAAAATTTCTGCTAATGTTTAGCATATAATTTTTCATTTGCGCCCGCAACGCCTGGCAGGTTGCACGCTGTAATTCCATTAATGTTCGCCATCGTTTTCCCATGCGCAGCGCACGTGAAAAAACGTGCAAAAAGATCGAGATTGGGTTTTAGGTCCCGTTCGAGCGATCAGCACGGTCATCTCTTTGAAGCAACCTCGTCCGCGTCTTCTCTCTTCGTTCGTTGTCGAATTCCCGCCGAATTACGCGGGAAACGTCCAGAAATCATGCCCGATAAATCGATTACCTTTGGCGGCGCGTCGCTCTCGATGGCGATCGTGGGAAAAGCCGCGCTCGAGTAACATCAAGTGTTTCGCGCTCAACAGACTCTTTCTCCCCATTTCTCTCTCTCTCTCTCTCTCTCTCTCTCTCTCTCTCTCTCTCTCTCTCTCTCTCTCTCTCTCTCTCCCTCTCTCTCTGTCTCCTCTGTGCCGTGACTGCGGAATCAACGCGGTCTCCCCCCCCCATCTCTCTCTCTCTGCGCTCACTTTATTTACACGCGCGGCAACAGATACATGTATACATCAACACGGTGCCATAGCCACCATAAAGGCTTACGCGCGCCCATAAATCCCAATTACAGCTACGAATGCTGCAGACCAGCGGCCATGACACGCCGCAAAGTGCGGCCCGTCCATAAATTTTGCCGGGCCGGACGTACCGAATTTTCCATGCAATTTGAATAAGAGATACGCATTTGGGAAAATATGCGCGCGCGCGTGCGGGCTTTCCGACGCGCGTCGCCTCACCTCGGCGGTGAAATTTTCAGGGAATGTTGCGCTCGATTCATCCAACGCGCCGATTTATCGCCAGATAGCCCGGATCTGTTTTGTATTCATTCGCTGGCGAAAACTGGAAAGAATCTCGATGCGGATGATGTTCACCGCATTAATCTCGAGACACGCGAGTGCGTTTCCTTGCTGATTTCCTCCCGCGTTGACCAAGAGCCCGCGAACGGAATCGCGGAATCGTCAACGCGTTGTCCTCCCTCCCATTTGGCTATCGTATTCGGCAGCCGAAGAATTTTCGGTGGCGCGAAATTCCGTTAGGGAAATACATTTTTCGTTCTCGACGTCCGGATCGCATTTTCCTCGAAATGGATCATAAATGAACTACGTAACGCGATTTATCCGAAACCATTAGCGAGGCAAATAGAATCGCGCCTGGAGGTATCCGGCAAACCATTCTACATAGATGTAAAATATTTCCTCGTTTTATTACATTAAATTTTCACTTTTGTTGCTGCACCTGCCCGCACTTCTCCATTTCGCTCTTTATTTCTCGCACGGAATTTTTTTTCTCTCGCCTCGCGTTCCTCTTGGCTACCTTTCGCGCTGTATCTCTCCCTCTCTCTCTCTCTCTCTCTCTCTCTCTCTCTCTCTCTCTCTCTTCCTCTCTCGCTTTTTTATATTTTTTTCTTTTTCTTCTTTCTCTTATGGTCTCTCGCCAGCTACCATGCTAAATAAATAACTCGAAAATCGAGCATACCGTGCGTACAATGTTCTTTCTCATCGACGACGTGGAGGCTTACGCGGCTATATTTCGTTTCGCGTCGGCGGATCGAAATGGAGTGCGCAAACACACGTGGAGGGCATAATTGCGCGCGTGAAGATGTTCGTAATCGTCAATTAGCACTTGAACGCACAGGGGAGACCGCTCTTGACAATGACGAATGGCGATCTCGACAAATGTATCGTTCAGGGTAGCTTTTTCTCTTAATCCTACGCGAAAATTATTCAAGAAATCTACAATCGACGCTGCTTTTACATAAGTATGCTTTTACACGATCGACGTCAATCGATGAGTTATTTACATACATACGCATATATATATATATATATATATATATATATATATATTATAATAATGTTGCTGAAAGGATAACTGCAACGACTGGCTATTTAACTTTCTCTAGTTTGCGCTGCTATTGCCTTAATGGTATAGGAACTTTATAGTCTGACGTAATCTAGCGTATCTCGGCCCTCCCTGGCTTAATTTAGAGTACTTGGTGTGTCTGATTAAAATCCGGACACCACACGCACGTAAATCTGAAACGTTATTACAATCGCTGTATGCCAAGCTGTACGCCAAGCCAGCGCTTAAGCTTAACTCGAGAGAAATAAAGTGGAAAGCCCTCCGCTAGGATTACATTCGCACATGAGAAATTATCGATATTTCTTGATGATAAATTCTCATTAATCCGTCGTTGTCTTAGAAGAACGAGAAAGAAGCTCGATGAACTCTGTCCACGACGCGAACGATGTACAGAGAAAGTTAGATCTGACGCGAACGGCTTCATCAATAGTTGAAAGTGTCAAGTCTGGTCAAGCATACGCCTCGCCTCTTTGGAATATGGCGAATATAAATGCATACATGCAATCGCGAGTGCGTGCACGCGCACTCGAGGCAAGGAAACGATTCACAGTCGTGGAAAGGACACATATTCATCGCTATTAAGGTGCTTCATTGCCATAATGCAGGAAGAGAAACAGCAACGGGATGAAGCCTGCGCTTTAGCTTGTCGCATGAGTATAGGCGAAGTGACAAAGCATGCGCAAACACGTGCACAGAGCATAGCTTAGTCCGGCTCGTTAATAGCTAAAGCTAATGCCTCGAGACTGGAACGGCTGATGGAAATATCAGGAATATCTCTGAAATCCCAGAGCACTCTTCTCAGACGGAATCTACCAGCCGCGTAAAGTGGCTCGTTAATTCAGCCGATACACCTACACGGAGTCTTGATCTAAATTTCTGGCGAATCCGCGAGGAAGGTTTTCTCCTTCCCTTGCATTTTTCGGCTGCGCCCCGGCCTTTCACCGGTGTGGATTCAGATCGATGGCAAGCGAGACATACGGCAGGGACTGCGCGAGTAATAGCAGCCTCGGCGGGATTTGCCGAAGAAAAATGATAATCTTGTCCCACATGCGGAGGCATCGCTGCATTCTGGCGGGCAGGCCAACGCATAAATAACAAAGTGGATTTCTAGATTTTTCACGTGGCCAACCGCTCGCTAGATTTGTCGATTTCCTCGCGCGATACGTTATGCGTAGTCTCACGAGTTTCCTCATCGCGTCCCGATCGCTTGCTACTTTTTTCGTTTCCATTTGCTTCTCGGCACGCAGCATCCGACGAGCGAGAGATCGTGAAATGAAGATCGCGCGATAACGTCGCCAACTGCGAGCAGGATGATGCCTGTCGCCTAAAACAAGTGGCGCGAGATCGCCGTTGATCAGGTCGATCCCTCTCACGCTGCTACACGTTATCGGTGCGAATAGCGTGATGATGCAAGTTTATAAAATAGGAACGACGAGTCGCTAACGATCGCGCGACGAGATTTATAAAGCTACTCGCGTGCACGTGAGCAACTGTCGGCTAACGGATCGTGTTTATTACGAGCCGCAGCGCAACAAAGCACCCCCGACGCGATCCATCTAACCGTTCCTAAGGTTAAGGGGCATTACATTAATGCGCGCTTGTCGGCCAGACAAGAGGCCAGTTCTAAGTTTGTGCAAGCCGGCAAGATTCTGGAAAAGCAAGCGTGTATAACGACGGGGGACCGCCACGAGCAAGCCTTTCATCTTAGCCGAACTTGCAGCCCGTGTGATTGTCTTTTAATTCCTTCATGCGGCGCACTTGTTGAAAGCATTTCGCTGGCCTGCCTCTCGTTATTTCGCTACAAAGCCAACGCCGTTGTCGAAGACTGAATTTCGCCACGTGGAACGTGGTTCCACGAATTCAACGCTTCCAACTCCTACGTCCCGCGAGCCTCCCCCCCCCTCCCGCCCCCGAGCTCGGCGAGCGGTCCCTTTATCAATTATGAAACGTGAAATCTCCGGAAAGCTCATACACATTCGGAAATCCATATTCAACCGGCGAGAAGGGGGGAGGGGGATTTCTGTCGCGCGAAATTGTACTGTGCTTTTCGTTTTCGTTCCGTTTCCTTCTTTTTTTTCCCCCCTCCATCCTTTCTCCTTTTTTCTTTTCTCCTTTTCCTTTTTTCCTCTGCTGTCCCCCTTCAGTCCCCCGGGCCGGCCCTACCGTACCTCCCACCTCCCCCAAAACCACCCTCCGGGCGCAACGGCGGAAATGCGTTGTGAAATATTTAACCCGGTCTATCCCGTCGCCGCCACCCTCCCCCGCCCGGCAGCGAACCCCTCCTTCTGTTGAATCTCTCCCACTCCCGACTCTCGCTCTTCCGTCTCCCCCTGCCCCCCTCCCTCCTCCTCCCGCTCGACCCCCGCTGGCTCGATAGCTAGCTACGAACATCCGGTGTTCTGCATTATTAAATACGCGACGCCAGTCTCTCGATACTCTGATTTTATGGGAAATCCGTGAATGAAATAACTCGTCCCTTCTCGCCCTGTGAGATGCCCCCTTCCTCCCCCGTCAGGCCTCGCCTATGAGCGTGACGCTCTTTCGTCAATTCCGTAGGGATGTTTATTGCTCTTCCCTATCGCGCAATCAGCAAGTTTCGTTGGCCGGCGGCTGAAGAGGATGTTAAAATAACGCGTTATAGTGCCGTTGTGGACTCAATTCTTATCGCATGAGCTTGAATAAGTAGTTTGAATAAGAAAAAGATATGGTCGTTCGCTGAATCCTAGATGAAATTACGCGGAAACGTACGCGGATCGGAGTCGCGATAACTGATTCATTAAACAGTACTTTCGGTGCTTTTTTGTTGTGTCGAGCAATGGCGAGTTAATATACGCTCATTTTCTGTTAAATTGAACGGGAATGAATGCGAATTATGGCTGTAGTCATAAAAACCTGGCTTTTACGCTCGAATCCTTTCTTGTTTATGAGAGACGATATACGATAATACTCGATAAAGTTACGAGCATTCTTGGGCATGGCGTTTTGTAGATATCATAAATATGTATACGACAAGCCGCGATCTCGCGACATGTAAATATAAATGATAATATAATTATTAAATTATAAATTATTTAATTAACGAAAGCGATAAGAAATGGCATGATTTATTTATTTATTTCTATCAAAATGAATCTTTTAAGTCAGGCATATCATTTTTATAATGTTATTATAATATCATTTTATAAATGATATTAATGATTCGGAGTTTAACGAGAGAAAATTAACTTCTATATTTAGAGTATGAATCTAAAAGCTTATTTTAGCTTACTTATTAATAATTTTACTTTAAGATAGAATTAGAATTAAATGAAAAAATAGATAGATTTATAATAAATAAATAAAAAATTGATCTAATGATTACGATTTTAAAAAGTTAAAATTAAAAATAATTTAAAATTAAAAGAAATTTAAAATCTCCCTCGCGAATTGCTAATGATTTTTCGGCACAAGCTATGAAATCGTGTATGATCGTGATGCCTGTTTCTTTCGACGATTCCCGTTTCTCGTGATTTATTCCGCTTTCGGCGGAAGTTTATATCCTCGTATTTGATACCGAAAAATTAAACGCAGGTATATCACGCAAAAGCAGTTAGCACTGGATGTTCGTAATTATGTTGTAGGTCTCCTGACACGTAGCTTGGGTCTGCTTAATTACACCGAAGGTACTTAAACTATTTCAATGTAGACAGATCTAATGTCTCGGGAGGTTTACTACGATAAAGTTGTTAACGTTAACGTAACGTAGTGCTGAAACGCTTAAACGCGGGACTCAGCAATTTAAATCAAGATCACGAGTGGCTTGGCTAACGATCGCGTTACATCCAGCGCGTAATTTCCTGCGTATAGATCGGCCGATAACTTTGAACTCTGGATAAAGATAAAGCTGAATGCGTGCGAATCTTAGAAATCGCCATGACGGATACGTGATTATCGCGTTTGCAGAGGCTTGATAACGGTTTCGTTGATAACCGACTCGCGATACTATCCGAGATGTTTCAGTTTTGTTTTAAGCTCAAGTAAGTTATATCAGCACGCTTCATTTCCACTCGCTTTGCGTTTCCTGCGAATGCGACGACGTTCTTCATGGACCGGCAAATCCACCGCAATCCCAGAAAATTGAGCGTCTCGATCTTCCTTGATACCGAAAGTGAGAGATTGATGAGCCCGGCCTAAGGCTATTAATGATTCAAGGAATCCAAGGTAGATTGAGAAGGGTTCCGCAGCCAATAACACTACACTTTCAAACCGCATTATTCTTCTCGTTTTTGCTTCGACCGCACTATCCTGTCCGTGCTCTATTTCTAAGTCCGATTTCACCTGCTAAGCTGGACTTTAATCCCGCAGTGTTAATACTGTACGATTGCTTGCCCGATACTGATTCGATTTCCCATTGCTTCGACGTACTCTCAGAATCGACGGGATTGGTCCAGGTTTGTGTACGTTAATGTTTTGCCTTTATTATTTATGCTGATGCATTTGTTATCTATTTTTGCGCATAGATATTTACGGAAGATACGCAAGTAACGAGATAAAATTGATCGAAAGGATTTTGCATGTAATTTACATTCGCATCCTCGGCAAAGCGTAATGCAATCTGTAATTGCTTTCATGCTTTCACGCGTATGTGTACACACATGTACTAACGTATAGTTTCTATTAATAATACAATATTAATTAATAATTTCAAGGAAACTCAAGTTTAGTTTATCATCGAGTAAGATAATGATATCTGAACTCTATCTCTCTCTCTCTCTCTCTCTCTCTCTCTCTCTCTCTCTCTCTCTCTCTCTCTCTTTCTCTAAAAATATTTAAATATTAGTTCTTCATATCTTATAACGAAAGATTATTTCGTTCTCTACAAGAGACTCTATGATATAACTATATTCCATGGATAAGCCACAAAGAAACCACACAGAATTCCAATCTCTGAGAAAGCTGCTGCACGACAGCAGAAATTTCAAAGCGATTACGATCGCAACGATATCGACGAAGCGGCAAGCCGGGAAATTTATATAAATTAGTCCACGCATCGAGTATAAATCGCAAAGTCGCGAATCTACGATGTATTAATCCGGCCATAGCGCGCGTGGCGTAATTATTCTACCCTGCTCAGATCCGAAGAATGGGGTTAAAGCGACAGAGGGGGAGAGACGGAGATAGGAAGCCAACGGAGCGTGGGCAACGTCGGTGAGAAGGAGGAGGGAGGAGGGAGGAGGTGGTGTACGCGCAGTAGCTCAGACGAGAAAAGTTTTTGCCGTTTTATTGCTACGGCAAGCGTAGATTCAGGATATACGCGCTCCTATTATCTACCTATCTGCCATGCGACCCCGGCTAAACAGTCATAAACAGTCACCTAGCCGAGATAACATACACACGATGGCACGCTTTGCTTCTGACCGTTCGAGCGTGTATAACGATATTAATTATTAAAAGCAGAGTCGCGCAGAGCGACAACAGGCGAGCCCGTCAAAGCGGTGTGCCTGCGGCTCGCTTCTCATGTCGTTACATTATTTTTCGTCGCGACCTTTCTCGCGCTTCGCGCGGCCGTTTATTAAGGCGGCTGACTGCAAAGTGACAGCAAGGGCCAAAGGTAAGAGAGGTTAAGCCACGGTAGTTTTTCGCTCTGTCCGGAAGTAATTTGATCCGCGCGCAAAAGGGATTCCCAACAGCGGCAGGTCGCGCTGTCACATGACGCGTCTTTGAAACCGCTCCGCTGAATAAGCGGTTCGGATCATGCGCGACCAATAGCGCGGCAAACATTGACGAATCTACCCACCGAGATACGGAGGCTCCTCGTGGCGAAAGTTGCTCTCCACTGCTCGAGGGCAACCGCCGCGCGGTCGCACGGAAATTTCATCCCGTTTCGGGAAAGAGCGCGCACAATTCCCCTCCCGCTCTTCCTTCACACGTTCGCGCGCTACGCGGCCGGCTGTATCGCGATCCGGATAATACGACGAATGAGGAATGCAGTGGAGCTCCGAGTGATACGGAGTGTGGACGACGAGGGGGTAGCAGTCGAGGGATTCGGAGTCTCCGCCGCCACGGAATTCGGCATTCCCGCTGGGCCACCTAATTGCTATGGGTCACGCACACCACACACACACACACACACACACACACACACACGCACACACGCACGCACGCACGCACGCACGCACGCGAGGGATTAATAATTAAAATAAAATACTGCGGCGGACACGGGGAGCTCGCGTCTCCCCTCTTTTATTCGACGACGGGGTTGGGCGGGTCGAGGCGGGGCGCGACGCCGGCGGCGGCAGTAGTCGTGCTCTGGTTTTCACCCCCACAGGCGGTAATATACATAATTAAACATACGTGACTTATCTGCTGAAAAATGTTGCGTTTAACACCCACCAGCTCCCTCTCCGTGCGCCCTCATCCGCCCCTTCGCGCCGCCGCGGTTCTCCGCGACCTCGTTGCCCCAAACCACGATGCGTGACACACTGCGCGTGGCTCCCGGCAGATACCGCGTGTATCGTGCGTGTTCGCGGTTCCCCAAATTATCGTCTTCTCTCTTTCTCCCCGTTTCCTTCTTTTTGCCCTTTGCAGTCCACATCGCGTCTCTCTCTCTCTCTCGGGGCAGCTCTTCGGACCACGCGCCTCCATCTTCCATTCTCTCTCCTTCCTTGCCGACAATGTATACATTTTGTGTGCATACACACCCCCTCCCTCGGCATTCCTACCGAGGACACGCTCTCCTGGCCGGGAGTAGTGCTGTTCACTAACGCACGATCCGCTCGCGCAGTGAAAACACTGCGATTCCCGGACGCCCGTCCGTTTTTTTCAATTTTCCCGGAAGCTTTCGGAATTACATTTTTTCCGTCCGGCGCACCTCCTCCTCCTCCTCCTCCACCTCGCTCGTTTCGTTCCTCCCGTCTCGGGAGTAATGCGTCGTGCGCGTTTTGTGTTTTGCCTTCTTTATTTCGCCCTCGTCCGCACCAGGGAGACCGGTTAACGTCCAATTTGCCGATGCGGAGGAAACTTTAAGATCTCTCTCAAAGTAGCGCGCGTACCGTTCTCGAATTTCTCCGTAAGGGAGTTACCTCAAATCATAGTACTTGCTTTGTTCGTTTTACTGTCTATCTTAAGTCCGCGACCTTATCTTTTTTCCGTCCGCCCTCTTATCGTCTCCTACGCTACATTTGAGATATCTCCTTTGAACTTCCATTTCGATTCCCTCTCTCTCTCTCTCTCTCTCTCTCTCTCTCTCTCTCTCTCTCTCTCTCTCTCTCTCTCTCTCTCTCTCACTCTCTGTTGTTACATCACGACATCGTCGGATGTGGGACGCCGAAAAATCGCGAGTTCGCTTGGCAAGTTGTAGAAAATTTATCAAATTCTCTCTCACTCTCTCATTGCCTGTTAATTCCCTCAAGCGATTATGAAGCATCTGAAAATCTGCTTTCGTACGCTTTCCGCTTATCGCATCGTGCGATGCCTCTCTTCCTGAACAACATTGTTAAATGATAGCTCATAGACGGGAGAGCATTCTGAGCTTGCGAGCGTGATCTCGTTCTCGCAACGCGCGAGAATAGAGAAACATCCCTCCAAGATGGTCGTACGCGTCGCAACACGCTCCTTGGCAGCTTATTAATGCCTTCATCGTTCAGTCGACGAGGTAAGAACCGGCTCCGTAAAATTCTACGAGTTCCCTACAATTTTTGCTATCTCTCCTTTGACCTTTCTTTGAGATCTGATTAACTCCTTTAATCCCATTACCGAGCGTATCCACGATAGGCACGCCGTGCCGTGTCCTTTACGACATAATTAGCCCCCGCGAAGCGCGAAATGAGGGAGGACAACGCGCAAAAGCTCTCCCGACCGAGGCCTTCCGGCTTCTCCCGGCGACAAAAGAAAGGAAGGATTACGGGGTTGTACTTAATAATTACTCGTACCTCGCAAACGGCTCGCGATAAGTGAATTATCTAAATAAAGAATTAACGAACCGATTGGTGGGTAGGGTGGGGAATGGGGGAGCGTTGTTTGATTATCGGGGCCTCGGTTCGATTTGTCGCTGCCCGTTAAATCGCCGACCGCCGGCCTCTCCTCTCCCTCAGCAGACCTGTCTCTCTCTCTCTCTCTCTCTCTCTCTCTCTCTCTCATTCTGTCGAGCCTATCGGAGCGCGTTCGTTAACGCCGCTGTCTCTGCGGCCCCGCCGCGTAGCGCGGCCGCGATAATTGCATGCGTTACATAAAAGTGCAAATGCATGCGGATCGCATAAGTTAATAAGAATGCCTCACACACGTACGTGTGAGTGGGGAGGGGAGAAAGGGCCGCGGTTTCCCTCCTTCCGTGCATATAAATATCTGTTTAGAATATCTCGACTCACGTGAGGTCTAGATACGCGTATAATCGATGAATGCATGAATACGAAATCAGGCATTCTTAACTTCTGTCCGCCGCGGCGCGGAGCGTCGCAACATCAGTTGCCTTAAATCGGCGGCGGTGACGGCGGCGGTGACGGCGGATTCTGGAATTTCCCGCGGGCCGCAACGAGAGGCCGCGCTCGCGCACGCAATGCAGCGTTATAACGTTACATTGGCGGAATGTGTAATTAGACGCTCCGATGCGCAATGAGCGTCTAGCCGGCCGTGTTCGTTAGCCGCCTAGCGTTATTCGTCTAGCCGTTGATTTATCGCGCTCGCCGCCGCGGCCGCGATCGAACCGCTCGTTGTTACGAGTAACGCCCGCTTTTAATGCCGCGATTAATGCCCGTCCGCGTCTCGGTCACCGGCCTCGCGTCATCGCGCGTAAGCCGGGCTTATTAAAAGTTGAATTATTCGCGTCGTCATTAGCATCATCGGCCTCATCGTCGCGTACGCGCGCGTGTCGGCGTCGCGCGCTGTTCTCCATTCCGTCCCAGTTTTCCGCCGCGCGGGAAATCGAACCGAGTAATCGCCGCGCCACCCCGAGTTACCTGCGCCAGGGGTTGGAGGGATATATACATGACTTTTCCGTGCCGCGCTCGCAATCGCGCTCTAAATGGAGCATCTACTAATAGCTGATAATCCGCGCGATTCATTGCGCGACGTTCATTACATTCAGCAGCCGGGCAGCAATATCAAAACTCCTGAACGATGATAGCTGCCTCTTCTCCCTCCTCCCCCTAGCCTCCTTTTCCCCCCCGCTCGCCGAGAGGAGGTGCTTTTTTCCCCCCTGGACATTTTAACAATGCAATGGGGTACTAGCTAGGCTATCTCGGCCAGTATTTCAACGCGATACGAGCCTGTGACAAATAGCTACCGATGTAATGAATATGAAACGCAATCCCCCGTCCCTGACTCGCAACCCTTTCGTAACCCCACTCCCGTTCGTAATATGACGCATGACGCGCCGCAAAACGTTAAACCAAAGTATTCTGCCTGCTCGCTGTTCTTTACGTTAAGAATACTCGTTGCGCCATTCTGCAATGCTGGACCATAATACGAGGGAAAATTGGAGGTGGGGGGGGGGGGGCGAGCGAGCGCGATATTTCCGCTTTTCCTGTTCACATGCTGGAATCTCTCTCTCTTTCTCTCTCTCTCTCTCTCTCTCTCTCTCTCTCTCTCTCTCGTTTGTCCCGGCAGGTCTACCATTTCCCGTTTAATTAACTTGGCGCGGATCGCTTTAAAGTAGCGTTTCTTTTTTCCTTTTTCTTTTCCTTCTTCGGCGGATACATCGGCGACTCTGTCTCGCTCGGCGTCTC
Organism: Eciton burchellii; assembly: GCA_020341155.1. Classification (NCBI taxonomy): domain Eukaryota; kingdom Metazoa; phylum Arthropoda; class Insecta; order Hymenoptera; family Formicidae; genus Eciton; species Eciton burchellii. Next base: position 225,899 of record JAHMML010000031.1, read on the forward strand.
CGTCTGTCTTCGTCTCGTTTCGAGAGAAAGAAATGTTTCGCGCATGAAGCCGATCTACGATTGCGTTAACAAGACGCAACGTTAGCGCAGCGAATAGGAATTTCTTGGAATTCGCGCGATTGGCGGGCTTCGGGCAAAGTTAATTCTGCATTTTCGGTATCTCCGCGGTATCTCCGTGATTGATTCTTCCGCAGCCGGGAAATATTATATTCGACCGCGGGTAAACGATCCGTATCTTCCGATACGCGGGGCCATATTTCGCTAGAAATTTATTCACATTTATTCGCCCCGGCGTTACGGAATTGACGTTATTATTGACGCGTGCGATCTCGAGGCGAAGCAGAGCAAATGATGGTGGAATCTCTAATGACGGATGGTGGAGTTTACGGAGGCTGTCGCGATAAATAATAAACAAACAGCAATAACAGTGAGGACAATAAAGTCAGACGTTTGCTTAATCCGCCCGCGCTAATGAGTCGGAGATAATCACGCCAGGAGAAAAATAAACAACACTCACGTGTATATGGATCGCGCAAACAACATCTTCGCAGTGCGCTAAAGATTTTTCGTTTAATCTTTAACTAACCCGACTACGATCGCGCGCGCGATCGCGAAAAAAAAAGGCGTTAATGGCAACGGCCAGTGGCGCGTGCAACATCTTTATGCGATGTGTGCGGAAAGATTATCCGATGACAAATGAACAAACACACGCGTTCTGCCGTTATCCCGCTTACACGGTTAATACCGAGATACCGTGCTCCTCCGGCTACGTTTCGCTATCACGGTCTCTCACTCTCGCGCGCGGATGTGCGCGTAACGCCGCGTGCTAATTGCCCGGTTCCGCCTCAAGTAAACCTCCCCCGTGAAATTACAAGAATGGTATAACGTCGCCGTCTCGCCGCGCCCGATAATGGCCAAGTCGAAAGTTCCCGCGTAATTAAATCTCGCCAGCGTGCCGCGAGAAACTTATCGCTTCCTCGCGGCGACTTCTCGCGCGCAGTCGGTGAGATTTAAATGAAAACTCCACATCTTCGGCTTAGCGATTAGCTTGGCCAAACGCGCGTGTGATTATCGCTCGGTTTGCCGAGCAAGAATGCGAGACGCAAACGGGATTCTCCGAATCGCGAAGAGAAGAGAGACCGGGGGTCATCGTTGAACGCGTCTGCTAAATATTCGATAAGTATCCGTCTCCGGTATTGTATTCAACTCCCCGCAGGATGCAGGATACGGTTTTTTTATCTAACGCGGAGATTCGATCCTGCGATCTTTCGCGTGCCGAAAAATAGCGATCGCGTTCTCGCGCTGCCGCGACAAACGCGACATATTAATGAACGCCGGCAGAACGGTGGCGCGGAAAAGCTCGCGCGAAATTGCTCACACTCGCATCCGTAATATGCAAATACGCATGCGGAACGTTTATTCGCATATGTTATATTGGCTGGCGTTTCATCGCGGCCGGATTTGCCGCATCTCTCTGTTTTCCTTCCCGCGGCACGCCGGGATCCGTGTCGCGTGGCACGAAATTAAATTCATGTCAAAGATAATTGTCATATCGCAACGACGCAACGTCACTCAAAACCTCTCGCATCGCTGTTTTCCGCGTCACGTATCCGTACGCATCCGCGCGTGATTAGAGAATCAAAGAAGCGTTACGAGCAATAACGTTTCCGCGCACAAGGCGAGAAGACGATGCCGGGAGTCGAGGTAAATCCACAGACGAGTCAGGGGCGAAATAAATTTCTGCTGGAGAAATAAAATAGAGACCGATTGTGGATATTGTTGGGGAAACTAAACAATCGTTCCGCTGAAAGCGTGAAAAAAAAACATGGAACTCTTCAAGACCGTTGCGCGGTCCCAGAAGCTCTGTCTGACAAATTGCTTCCCGGCCGGCCGGCCGGAAGTAAACTCCTAGACTGCAGCTTCCAGAATGCGCGCGTCACTTGTGTCACTTAATATCGACTTTGATCGGATCTAAATATCTAAATACTCGTTTGCTCGGGAATGGATAAACGCATAAAAGTTGCTGAGGTTGCCTCCTTACCGCGGAGGCTCATCGCGATTCCATCAAGAAGGGATTCTATTAGTTCATTGTAAAGCCTACATTCTTATCAGGCTGGCCACAAGAGAAAGAGAGAGAGAGAGAGAGAGAGAGAGAGAGAGAGAGAGAGAGAGAGAGAGAGGCCAAAGGCTTCCTTCGGAAGAACCGTATATTACGGGACGGAATAAGTTTTCGTGTATGCAAATGATATTAACTCCTTCCTCGGGAACGAGGACTGTCACAGCGAAGCCACGTATGCACAAATTGGATAACTTTAATTACACATCGTTGTCTGCGAAAGAAAGTTAATCGAAACTTTCCGACAAGTAATTACGCGGGATTATGCATAGAGTGCAAACGCTACGATTAATTTTTAATTGTCCGAAATCGAACGCGGAACGCTACGCCCAAATTTCTTCACCTTCACGAAAACCTTCACGAAAACCTTCTCTCTCTCTCTCTCTCTCTCTCTCTCTCTCTCTGTTAAAGATTTTTATATGCATTGTCTTTGGAATATTCTCGATGCAAACAATATATCGAATGTGAGTCACAAAGCCAAGAGATTAGGTCGCAAACGTTGCCGAAACAAAAAAGGATCGTTATCGCTCGGCAGTTTCGCCAAGCGGCGAAAAACAATGTCTTCAGGGTCCTGCGAGAAGCCAGAAAAGCAACTGTCGCACGTTTGTTACTTAATTAGAGTATCCAGATGTTGTAACTGTTAAGTTGTTTGACGATTAAAGGAGGTTCTTTTGTTTTCTACTCATCTTTACTGAACGCCGCACTCTCTCGCACCGGCAAGAAATAAATATTTAAACGGTGTTACGCGAGACATCGAAGGCGCGTCTCTCTCTCTCTCTCTGTCGATCGTCGAGCTAGATTACGTTTCATGCGTGATGACTTTGTACGTATCTTGGAAACGATAAAAATGATTGTGGCGATCGGAGGCTCTGGCGGAGAAGAGGCGAGAGAGAGAGAGAGAGAGAGAGAGAGAGAGAGAGAGAGAGAGAGAGAGARAGAGAGAGAGAAAAAGAGAGAAGGGAGACGTCGCATCCTTGTGGGATGCTTTAAGCGGCGTTTAGACGTCGCCGAACAGCCGTTTGAAAATGGCACTTGAAATTTGCATTCCGCCAGTGCGCTCGGCGTCGACGGAGCCGGCGATAAGTTAACCGCGTTATTAGCACTGGGATTCCCGACTCGCCATTAATACGATGGTCCTGAATATCAACAAGCGGGCACGCGTTGGCGGCGCGTTGGCTGGCTCTAATGAAAATTCTAAAGCAAAATCCCCCAAGAGCAAGACACTTATGGTCGCTCCGGCGTCTAACGTCGCCGCCAGCATCGATTTTCAAAGCGTACTTGAACCTCTTTAGCCTCTCTCGCGGTCGATCGATCGTGCGAGCGGTCGCGCTGAGGGAAACGCGCGCGAGGGTTTAATGAGTGTTGGCATTCGAGAGGGACTCGATACGAGTGTCGATCTTTCGCGATCGTGCCCTCGGACGACAATGTACGTACGAGGGGACGGATTCGTGCTCGGTTACTCTGGAAGCACGCAAGCACGCGGCGCAGAGGGATACGTAAGGGATAAAAGAGGATTAGCGGCGGACATGCCCGGGAAAAGAGGATGAGAAATTGAAAAGGGGAAGAGGGAGAGGGAGAGGGAGAGAGGGAGGGAGGGAATGGTCTCCTTTGCGTATTTTACGAGCGTCGCAAAGCGCGTACGCGCGTGTACAGGCAGCCTAGACGACGCGAGCGTCGCTCTTATTGTGCGCTCATCCACCACAGCGTCCACCACAATACCGTCGGTTATAGGAACGTTTATGCGCCTACAGTCAACGTTAGCAACCTCGACGTAAACGCCATCGGGCGCACTGGCAGATTACGGCGATACCCGACGTCAAATCCAGAAGCTCGGGATATCGAGCATGCCGCCGGAGAAGGTTGATTCTCGTGTGATGCGCTTTGATCTACGACGATGGCCCAAAGGATTACCATATGCATCGCATTATTTCGCATCAGCTGCCGGAGGTAGCATCCCGGAGTACTTCTCGAGAATCTCTTACGAGACGATACACCTCTCGAGCGTGAACGATGAGAATCGCGAGCCTCCCTCAAAGAGCCGATTCTTATGGCGATGCTGTATTCAACGAATACAGCGAATTCTTTTCTGAGATAATCGAGCGAGGGAACTTTCCAACGAGGTAACCACAGAAATAAGCGACGCGAGACTACTTGCACGTTTATTTTGTCACCGCTAAGGCCAAAGCGATAGTCGTGCAATCATCGATGCGCAGCTCTCAAGCGAGCTGCGTTAAACGAGACGCGAGAGCGAGAGAAGAATGCAGATTAGCAGGGCGATTAGCTCCTCCTTCGATTATCCTTTGCGTCGGATCTACGGTACGCGAAGCTGAAAAAGGCTACAAGCGCGAATTGTGCGTAACAACGGCGGCGAGCGCGACGACAAAGTACTCGGATAAAGTTACAAAAGTCGTTGTACGTTTAATTAAGAAGAAATCCCATAACCCACTAATGGGCGTAACGATGTCGCCGAAAAGGGATGTAGGTACCGTGAAAAATAGGAAGGAGTGCTCTCTCTCTCTCTCTCTCTCTCTCTCTCTCTCTCTCTCGTTCTCTCTTCGGATTTTGCGTAGCTGCCGGCAAGCCTTTGGCCTTAATTCCGTAATACGAATATATACACTTGCCGCCAACAGGGGAAGAAAGAAAGAGAGAGAGAGAGAGAGAGAGAGAGAGAGAGAGAGAGAGAGAGAAACGGGCGAATAGCGGGAAGGGTGCAGGGAGAGCAAGATAGAGAAAGGGGGTGGGCATAATGCACGCTCGTCTGAGTACAGTCTGTAATTATGAAATAACCCCGGACCCTCTTTACGCTTCTATTATCATAGCTTTTTACGCCAGCGCCAGAGAAACCACGGCAAATTTTTCCGCGCTCGAAAAGTCCTTTTCCATTTTCCTTCCGGCTGCCCTCTCCCATTTCAGTTGACTGCGAAGGAGAAGAAAGACAGACAGACGGCATATTCGTAATTGTCAAGCCAACGTCATCATTCATGTCGCCTCCAAGTAGGCGTCGTTTCTCGCATGCGACGCGTTTCTCGCGAGCTTCGCAGCATACAATTGCAATTTTCCGGGCATGCGTGGGCATAATTAATAGAGCAGTGCGCATTATAGATTTCGCTTCACGCTACATCGCTGTAAATAGTAATCGATTAATCTACTCTGTCATTGTTATCATCTTTGCGTTTATCGAAACGTCTGTCCGAATCGAAGAAAAATGTATACATAGCGTATAATTTCCATTTCACGCTAATTACACAGCATTATTCATAATAATCTCATGAGCGACGTATACCGCTGAATTGTCTAAAGACGACACTTCGATGTGTCGAATATCGGAGCGTTATCATTTGCAGCGTAATTGCTCGTGTCATTGTGTAAACGTGCGTGATTTCATAGGTCGTTAGGTCGCGAGGATAAGTATAATATTACCTGGAGAATTTCGAGATTTCCAGCGGCACGATTACATAAGCGCATCGTGCTGCTGCGATTGTTGAATTCTTTATGCCGACTTTGTTGAGGACCGCTGCGCCGCGGAGACTCAACATCGTGCATTCGCAATAAGGCAAGGGCGGGGTATTCTCTAATGGTACATACGTATAGAGGTGCACTGAGGAGGGCAGACGAACGAAAGCAGGTATCGCGCGAGGCTTCTATCGCGTCAACGTTGCAATTCCGACAAGATCCGCGCAATGCGCGCGATTGCGAATCTACACGCGCTCGTTACGCTTCTGCTTGGAGCCGATACGTGTCCTTGCGTTCGACTGCCGATCATCATCGGTCTATCTTGTCACGCTATCGCATGCACGTGCAATTTTTCGACATACCGCACGTGCGTTGCCTTCCTATCGGTTCGGCTAACACGCTTTTCACGCTCGCTAATTTCGCGAGATTACCAGTCCGACAGTAGCGCGATGTTATAAAGTTCTTTTTACAACAAGACGGGACTTTTTAGCTTTCCATTACAAGTTTGGAACTCGTGATCCCTTAATGCTCCCCTAATTCCTTGATACTCGCGACCGGAGCATCGCAGGCAAGAATTACCGCGTGCGAGACGGTGTGCAAGCATCGTCTACGCTGCATGTCCACGTGGTTTACAATACCTGCGCAGCACGTATTCGCCTGGCCGCTTCAGCGTTAGCAGTTACATCGTGTTTCGCTAACACCCTATTCATTACCCCGCTCACTCCATCGACCTCGGCGTACACGGGTCCGGTCTGCGTTTCAGTCTGTTCGCATTAAAGCTCTAAATACCGCGCGACGAGAGCAAACGGCTCTCCGCCAGCTACGCTTTCCTCCGATTCGCTCCGCGCGCTCGTACGCGCATCTCGCGTCGCGTTCGCCAACTTTGCATCCGCGAATGGACCCGCGAATGGCGCACCTGTCGCCGCGGACCGCGCGTTAAAATCCACAATCCGCGGCCGCGACCCCCGCAAACTTTGGCCATCGCGGTGGTCGATTATTCGCAATTCGTAATTTTCGATCTGTTGACGAGCCATCGCCGAGTTCCGCCACGTATCTCTCCGCTCTCGGAGACTCCTCGTTTACGCTTCTGCGTTCGCCTTGGAGATTTGCTGATGGATCTCTCGACTTGTTCATCTTGCTCTCGCGCGGAACCGAACGCGTTTACGACGCGAATTTCAGACAGCGAATTCATATTTACGAAACTGTCCCAGCATTCACTGCCGCTCGCTTCACTTCGACTCGCAAGTATCGTTAAAGGCTGTGATAGCTATATGCCCAAAACGCGAGCGTACATTAACATCCGCCGCGACACAGATATGCTTTTAAAAGGCTCCGCCTGTGCTGGCAATTTTCATCATCGCATTTGTCGCAGCTTCTGTTTGCTTTATTCGAGCCGTTGATTGACCGTAACAAAAATACAAGTATCCAACTATCACGCTTTCGGCCCCGGGGTGTGTTGGTAATGTTGGCAAAACAAGCTTGCAAAAATTAAAGCAACCGGTGTTTCCGTGATCGCTCTCCATTAATCCATTAACGTAACGGCAACATGAACACGTCGATAGCTGCGGATGTAGAACGCCTGAACGCCATGTCGTCCTCAGACGACGAAACTTCCAAACGGACGTGCATCGTTCATGGCTGCCGCCGCTAAAGTCCGGATTGGCACAGTTCGCCTCGACGATGGATCACTTAATTAAATATATCAGCGTACGCGTCATCGTATCATCGTCTTGGTCGCGTTTCGTCAAAACGACACCGGCGCATCGATCAATCCCGATCAAACGACATGCAGTTCGACTCCAGTTATTGCGCGTTTGGCTACGTTGTTGCGCGTAATGCTATTTAAATGCTATACGCTGGAAGTTTGCGCGACGCTGCCTGCGCAACGCGAGTTTAATAAACGCTATTTCAAAGTCCTTTACAGGCCCGCTCAATTAAATTGTCCTCGATATGGAAACAACAATGGCGTAACAATCTCCGTATTTAATTTCACTTTGCACCTTGTTGATTTTTACCGCTCGTTATCACATGCAAAACTGATTTAACGTGGTGTCCCCTTTCCCTCTCTCTCTCTCTCTCCCGCCCCTTTTTTGTTCGTTATTTTGAGATACACCGTATCGAAGCTCTGTACTCCGATATATTCCGCGCGCGAATGTATTTATTCGGCAAAAGACATGAAATTGAATGCAAAATTTTGTTGTATCTTTCCGTCCGATCCATTATCGCGGCCGTTTATTACGCGCCCGCGCATTGGATCAGTTTTTTCTTTTCTTGTTTCTTTTTTCTTTTTACAACGTCAGGGCTCGTATCGGCTTCGCAGCGACTAGCGTACGCGGCATAAAATTCGCAGTTGTCAACGGCGAGTTGTGTCTCGTTTGGCGAGCTATCGCCCTGAAAGCGGCGTGTTTGCTGAAAGACGGAATATTTTTCTTGGGGAAAATCCGGGATCTCGAAGCATCAAACGATGAGCGGCCCCTTGAAATTCCCGCAATCGTCGCATATTTCAAGTATTTACCTACCTGTTGCGCGCTTGCTATTAAAGAAAAGCACGTTAAATTTATATTTCTAGCATCTCCCACTGGCATCTTACGCCGGGATCCGCTTGCCTCGTTGTTTGCATTTTACATCGTCCGCATCCGTACACACAAGCTTGGATCCGCGCGGATCCGCGCGGATGACGCATGACGGACAGCTACGGCGCGATCGCGCAAAGAAACGGGGTGGACGTCGTCGCATTCGCGCGGGTAAATATTCAAAGAGACGCGTGCGACGATTGCCGCCATTCATCCCCGCGATTATCGCCGCGAGGAGCGGCGCGAGTGAAGCTGCGACCAGAGCGGCGCCGCTTTGAAGATTTCAAGCTCACTTTCGCGCGCGGGAGCCCCGCGAGACAAGCGGCAGAGGGGTAGGCGAGACATTCAAGAGGAGCAGATTAGTCGCGTAGCTGGCTGCTGCCAGTTAGAACCGCGTCGCGCCATTTGCTTTGCAAATAATCTCGCCGCCCTCCCTCCGCTCCGTTGTTTAGTCGCACGCGTTCAGGCACACCCGGGGTGCGCGCGCTCCGTCATAAATATGTATCATCCGGATGAACGTACGTAAGTAAAGTGCGCGCACGCCCGCTTCCGTCAGCTGCCTAATGGCGTAATCGCTCGCCGGCGTGCGCGTTTCTGTTGGAACGTTCCGCGTCGAGCGGAGCGCGCGCTCGAAGGGAGCGGACGCCCGAGCGAGCGAGAGAGCGAGCGAACGGCATCGTCAAGATGCCTTCCGCGGAAATCATTGCGCATCCCGTAGTCGATTAGGGGAGAGGCGCGGGTTATCGCGAGAAATAAACGCATTTAATAAATGGAATGCTCTTCCCGATCCGCGGGCAGCGCGTTGCTAGCGGCGCGGCGCATGCACCTGACGCGTGTCTGGATGCGAGCCTCCTCTTCTCTATCCGCACCCCTCCTCCTCCTCCTCCTCCTTCTCCTCCTCATATGGATGCGCAGGGGCAATTATCGTCGACGAGGTGCACTTTACTGTCGTCGTCGTGAGGTGAGGAGCGGCCTGCCTCGTTGCGAGAACCCGCGATGCAAGGAAAACCGAGGACAAAGAGGTCGAAAGAAAGTAAATAAAGGCGACAGAGACGGAGAGAGATCGAGGACGCAGGGATGCGTGCGTGATTTGTTGAATCAAGCCGCGTTCGTCAAATACACACTTCCGTGTCTATGACGATTGACGAATCAGACAGATGCAGGGAGGGGGTGTGAATTTAACGCGCATATTTCTATAGAAATTTCTATAGAAACAGGAACGAGAGTTCCCGTTGTAGATCGAGCAATTTTCTTGCGCGCGTGTTAACACGCGACATAAGCAATTTTTCGAGGATCCAACTCAACGCGTAGACTCAACGTCAGACTCGATAGTTGCATCCCAGAGTTGCATTTCCAAAACAAACGAAAACAATTCCACGAGTTCAGTCCAACGGGCGACCGATTATACCTTTCACCCCATAGGCGGCAGACCTTGCGAGCCAGACGATTGATATGCGATTTGATATTTTCCCTGGTGGCCTATTGAGCGAGATTCGTCGACCGAAAGCAGCATATCGGCATAAAAGCCAAAAAAGAGGCAGGAGTGAGAAGCGGACAGCAACGGACAGTTTCGGACCGCGTGCGCTGTCGCGCGCAGCAGCGCGCAGGGCTTTTACATCCATCCGTGCGCGCAGGACGGACGCAGTCAGGGCGCGATCGCCGAATGCCGGCGCTTTTCAACGGCACATTTGCATATCCATTGGTTTATACTTTTCCGATATCGGTCCGCGCGCGAAATTGCGCCACTTCGCCGTAACCGTCGTTACGTCGTTGCTAATTTAAGGGCCTCGGCGAGCTAACGGCTGCGCCCTAGCCTGGCAAGGCTGGCTGGCGTCGTTAGCCCGACCGGATATTGCGATACGATGGTCTAGCTGCCAGCGGCGTTCGGTTACCCACCGACACGCGGCCTTTTTTGCGACAAGGGTTCTCCTTCGGCCGCAACCAACGTGATACCGTAACGTAAGGCTACTCTCGCTTGTCGGAGACCGGACAAGAAGAACAGCCACCGCGAGACTCGGCCGCGAGAGGTGCCCGGTATCGCACGCTGGGGATTGCATTTGCTCGAGCTGCGCAGCTCTCGAGGACTCGACCGTTCCGAAATTCTTGAGCATCCTGCGAGTATTCGAGATGCGCAAGGCTGCCTCCAAAGTGTCGGTCGATATTCGATTCGGGGGATCCGCTGATGAAGCTAATGCGGCGAAGGTAATATCGCGCGATCGGATCTCGATCGAGAGCCTTGGGATTTATTTCTTCTCTTCTCTTCTCATCGATTTCCTCATGTTGCCGTGACATGTCGGCGTGTACTATACATGCTGAGCATTAAATATTTAAAAAAAAAGGATATATATATATATATATGTACGCGTATGAGTTGTCCATAAAAGGCAGCGCGGTTAATTATAAAGGTTTATTTAATCGTGCTCTTTGCGAGCGCCTTTATGCGCTTGTGAGCTCATTAAGTGCTTATCGCGCGCATATTACCGAGTGGCACGGTGTTATCGATTAATACACGAGTTTTTAATGAGGGGAGGCATTTAATTGCGATATGTGAGATTTAGCGGATCGGCTGAATGAGGGAGCATTCAAACGAGCCGCTTTTTAAAGTAGCCCTTAAATACAGAAATTTATGAACTGCGTCCGAGTATATAGTTGTACGTAATGACAATTCACGGCAGCCGGATCACCGAAGAAAGGGTTTACGCGGCTAAAAGCTTACGCTTCCATCGAATCCATTTAAATAATCTGTTCGAGTTCTCATCTTTTAGAATTTACTCAGATTTAATGACGACGATGTTCGATAAATGTTAGTATTATTACGCCGAAAACCTTTGCCTTTCGTGTGTATGCGAACGCATACACACACGTGTGCGTATATGTGGCTTGTTAGTATACATGAACTTGATTCTACGTTCGGTAAAGTCCGATAAATTCTATTTCCCAATGTCATGAATCGAATCAAATTGCGCAATGTATCGTTATAGAGTCAAGATTTATTTTCCATTTATTTATGTTCTTATAATCATCGCGGTAGCATGGACGATAATTATTATCGTTTACTAAAGGCAGTGCAGGAAAAACGCATTCGCGTTTCAGTATTTTCGAAAGATACGTTTATTACTTTTGTCCCACCGATCGCTTTTGATCAGCGAGTCACGAGTTCGATGTTCGGTGCAATTTGCATTTTTGCCGAGTTGAGTCCCGATGCAAATTTCTACCAAAATTTTCCCATCACTAAAACGCTCATATTTCGCTAATCCGCGGGGTTCACTTGGGGAAATAGTCGCGGGAACATGGACTGGCTCGTGGCGTGGCCGCCGGTGGTTTATTTAAAACATCTATACGGTTTTTGTTAACCATGCATACGGCATACGAATTTATATCATCAGTTCGGCAGCTTCCGAATGAGCGACTGACGCGTACCGATTGACGCCCGCAGCGATTTCGCGAAATCGCGAATATATCGCGATTTATAAAATCATGCACGCCGCGCGCTTTCAGACGCGCGGCGTGATTAATTTGCCGGGCATAATTCACCGAATCGCTTAGCCGTAATAACGCAACTTTATCAATCAGAGCAGCTTCGAACGCGAGCAATTAGGATACACTGAATCACTGGTCGGTTATCGTCGGTTATCTTTCCGTGAAGGAACGCGTATCGCGATGCGATTAAGCGTTGAATAAAGTTAAAAGCGTGCCGCGTCAGCATGCAGGAATCGTGATGATTTCAACGTTAATAATTTAACGCATTTAACGCTTTGCGTTAACCGAGCGACTTTGGTTTAAAATTAAATGCTTTCGTTAATGCCTCGAAAATATCTCTTCGTCGAGTCTACTTTAAAGCGCCGCTTTGACTGGTGACTTTTTTCTTTAACGTGAACGATTGCGAGCAATAGCGATTAGCTTCTTTGCAGGAAAAGAAAACAGCGGCTCATTGACGTGAAAGACAAATTGGCACTGCACTCGGTTCATAATATTAATGCTGACAAAAGTAACGGGAAAGCTATTGCAAAATATCTCTTTTACGATGTAAATATTTTTTACCACCCAAGTGTTTTATTCAAATCAAACAGCAATGCAATAAAAAAAGAGAATAACGTAATCGGAGAGGCACATTTTTGAGTAAATGTTTAAACATTTACAATGTTTTACATTTCATTTTAATCTTCATCGATCTGAGAGATCAAATAAAGCATCGCGTTATTAGTAAAGAAGGAATCTCAAAACATGTTGTAAAACATGTTATTCCGAGTAATAACATTATCTTTTTATAACAACAGAATCGAAATGTATGTAAAGAAGATTGATTCATATTTAAACGTAGCTTGACGCATAATAAGCGCGCGTAATAAGCGCGTGAGCATGAAATTTGCGATAAAAGTAATAGGAGCTGAAAATTGCTAAAAATAACTTCCTATATGTTTCTTTAAAATACATGTGCGCAATTGTGTCGACGATTACAAGCGATACGATTGCTCCTTCAGATTTCAAGAATTCTAATGTTTGTCAAGAAGTACACTGCCTGACAGACGGATGTTTTGTTTCTGCTGGATTTTCAGTTAGATTTTCAGTTGAAATTTGTTACATAATCAACTCGCTCGACTATCGGGAGTCGTCTACGATGCAGCATGCGCATATTTCATTTCAGCCACGAAAGAATGACATGCAGCACTGCTTTTAATATAAAAACACCGAATAAAAGTTCCCTCTCTCTCTCTCTCTCTCTCTCTCTCTCTCTCTCTCTCTCTCTCTCTCTCTTTCTCTCTGTCATATTAGTACAATTTAATGATAATAGTGAATTGTTTGAGAGCACGAATGCCGAAATGCAGGCGAAAACCGTGCCAGCGAGTCGCCTGCTGCGGTCTCTCGCTCGCGTTAGCCGCGCATACATGCATACCGCACAATCCATATTCATAGCGAGAAGAAAGATTATGGTCTCCTTAACTTTACATATCGGAATTTACATATCAGAGTAACGCGCGAGAAACATTTCCCGCAATCGGGAAACGTATCTGCGAATTTCCACTCGTTTCATGCGGCACGGCGCTTTTTAACCAACAACGGCCATTCGTCCGCCGCGTATAAGCTATTAAATATTTCTGCCGTGATGAGGAGATAACGCGCACATTAGCAGAGTGCTTTTATTTAATTATCAATCCCTCTAGCCGGCCGACATCGGGCAGGGATCCGGTATCGAGCGATCTCGCGTCGCTCGTTACGATTAAAAACGGCGCCGCCTAACTGTTCGACTTAAACAAGCGCGCGTTAACGACGACGATTGATGGGCGCCGCGTCGCCGTCGTCGCATGCACCCCCCACGAGGTATCATGATCCGCCCTCGGCTGCGAAAAGACGCGGGGCTTTAAGGGAAGAATGCCCAGGAGAAGGCGCGGGCGTATGCACGACCGGCACTCTCCGCGACGTAATCTTTACAACCGCCCATAAACTCCGTTTCTCATATCATTCGCAGGCTCTTTGCCGCGGCTCCTCGTCGTTTTCTGTTTCTTCCCCGGCGTGCGACAGAATCATTCTCACCCCCGCGGCGGATAAGGCTTCCCCCAGGTGAAACCCCTCTTAAAATTATTCCCGCGGCTGTCTGATAGCGCGGCTACGCACACCACGCACACGTGATTCATCGTCTCGTCCGTCAGCGCCGTATTTCATCGCGCCCGCCATCATCGCGCATCTACTTCCGTTCTTTAAATCGCTCTGCGGTTTTCCCTCCGAAACAAAACTCGCGTCGCCGATTTGGAGTCAATCAGAGACCCTGCAGGTTTTCTTCTCGCGGAAGTGTCGACACCCGGTGTCCCTCGAAGGGATCACCGCGATCAACGATCGGTCCCAATGATTCCGATGATCGTCCTCTCTTTCAGCGAGAGAAAGAGAGAGAGAGAGAGAGAGAGAGAGAGAGAAAGAGAGATGATGCGCCCGATCATGCAATCCTCCGTTCGCGGACGATTTCCCTCAGCGGATACCAATTTGCTGTTTATTTAAGCGGTACTACGGAACGATAAAATCCACTAAATTGCGCGGATTGTGTAAGACACATCTCTCTCTCTCTCTCTCTCTTTCCCTCTCTCTTTCTCTCTCCCTTTGCGGGAAAGCGGTCGCGGCATGAAAATGTGGACGGCGGTACATTCGAGCGGAGTAAAGGGGAAAACCACCTTATTCACGGTGCTTGAGTTATCGCACACGAGGGATCGCAGTGATTCTCACTATCGAATATCCGTTGCCGGCTGCGAAACAATGGCGAGCGACAATCCGTGCTGCCTTCTTCAGGGGACTCGTTGGACGCGAGTCCGCGTCCGTTTTTCGAATCGTCGCATCGCTCGCGGAGAGTAAAGAGCTAACGAAAAGGGCGAGTCCCGGGTCACGTCGGTGCACGTGAAACAGTCGCGATTTTCTTCGTTCTCTTCTCGTTTTTTTTTTTTTTGCGGTATTGTAAATCGATGTTTTCACAGAGCAGGCGGATCTTCGGGCTAATCGATCGCTTCTCGATGCGCGCGCTTTTATGACATCATTCCCGTACGCGGCCATTGTTTCGGCCACGTTTACAGCTAGATCCTCTGATAGTCTCTGTGAAAATTGTCATAGTCATCCGAGAACCGAGAGCATGGAAAATCTGCCCCGATCCCGACTCGGCCGGTCATAATTCATCGCGAAGCCGAACGACACCGCGATAAAGGTTTTACGGACGGCGGTACCGTTGTACGATGTCAGAATTGTTGGTACAATAGCCATTTGATGAGCAACGGCCCGATCGTTCATATACTACGTGAAATAAAACAAATATGCCGGCCGGACAGGGCCGGCATTTTCGCGGAAATCAAGAAAGATGGTCGTTCACAAATTACCACATCTTTACCGTAGAAAACACGCGTCACCGCCAGAGATTTATCGTCCGGCTGTCAGCGTGCACGAGCAAGCGATTTGGCCGAAATTCGGATTACACGCTCGTGACAAACGGGTCGGGTCGGGTCGGGCGCGTGTCATCCTTTATGTCTGATAATTTTGTTGAAATACGCACGGCGCAGGGGTCGCGTCGCGGGTCTCGCGGCCATCAAAAGCGCGACAGGGTGGCCCGGCCTGGCTCGGCCGCGCTGAAAAAGTCACTTCGAAATTGGCCCGACATTCTTCTTCGAAGCAATCTGCGAGAAACGCGCTCGTAGAAAGCGAGGCGGTACTTTCAACTTTCGCTTGGCACACGGTGGCACCGTTCGTGAACTGTGCACCGCACATAAAAGGCATCTCGGCTCAGCCACGTGTGGGCCGAGGATAATTATTATTATTTGTAATTTCATTTGCGCAAACTTGCACCTGTCATTTGTACGGATGATCATTTCGGATTATCAATAATAATATCCTACCTGTGCGAGCAACAATTTTATGTCTACGCGGACAGTAATCCCTCAATTGCACAGATAATTATCTTTATCTGCGCGAATGAGACTTTTTGTCCGTATACGGACGATTGTTTTTACTCGTACTCGCGTCAGTCGCGTAATACGCACCGGGGGGTGATACGTACAGCCTGTGACATGCGGGAGGGAGATGATGGGTGGGAGGGAAGGTGAGCTAGGGTCAGGGTTCGGGTGGTTGCATTAACTTGATTAAAGCGCGTGTCCTTCCATCAGCGGAACGCCGATGGGCGCGCGTGAAAATAATCCTTAAAGCTCGGGCGGGCGCGCGAGAATAACGAATTTCCCTCGCTCGAACTTGCTTTGTAGCGGCCGTAGATATCGCGTATGGGTATCCGATTGTTTTTTCGGCGCACGCGCATAGCGGGGCCAGCCATCCGGCAGCGAAATATAATCAGCCCCCGCGTTTGTTTTTGCGCTCCCGCTCCCCGCTAATTATATCCAAACGTGCGGAACGCGCTAAGCTCTCCCCTGCATCTGTGATTACATGCGCGCGTACATGTACCACGTACGTCGGCCTGTGCTTTTACGACAAAGCGACAGTATCACCGTTCCACCCTTGTGATAAGCATCTGGACGCGCGCGCGTAGAAATTTTTATCACGACGGAGATCTCGCGTTTCTTACGCTCCTTACTTAATTAATCCCGGCTGGAAATTTGGAGCGGATGTGTGCGATTTCGCGAATCTAGAGAACGACAATGCTCCGCTGCATTGTCGACGAGGCATCCGGAAGTGGGAAAGCCGTAGAAAAGCGCGTCTCCGATGGAGATCCTCCCGCGTTGGAAGAATCACAGGAGACCTTATCGTCGTCGTGATAAAACGGGCTCATCTCGGCTCATCGAATGAACACACGCGATCGTGTGCTCGAGGCCGAAGCCTCGTCGCTACTGCAGGCGGTCGATTATCGCCGCTCGTGCGTTTTGTGTCTGCGGGTAGCGGAACCCGATCCTCATACTTATTAGCCCGTGTACGGGGGGACGTCGGGTTCCAAGATTCGATCTCGATATGATACCGCATCGCGGTTTACCGATTCGCCCATCGGCCGTCAGCTGCCCACAAATGCCAACGGCAGAAGCTTTCGCCGCACGATGCACCGCGAAGCGTCGTCACGCCGCAAGGCTCGGAATGGGCGGAGGTGGCACGCGGATAGTCCTGCATGCGTCTGCCTCTGCCTCTGTGTGTGTGTGTGTGTGTGTGTGTGTGTGTGTGTGTGTACATCTCTCTCTCTCTCTCTCTCTCTCTCTCTCTCTCTCTCTCTCTCTCTCTCTCTCTCTCTCTCTCTCTCTCTCTCTCTCTCTCTTTCTCCGTATGAACGTGTACATATGCGCGTACAAGGGTGCCCGCACGTGGGCTTTGACGCAACAGCGTGAACAAAGAGAATGCACGATGCACTTGTCTCCCACGGCTCATCCTATTCTCTCGGTCCGCTGATCCGCATCGTGTCGCCGGTTAAACGCGGATTCCTCCCGAATGTACGTACATTAGGACACTCGCGTTCGCCGGGCGCGGATGTAAACGGGCGCTCTCAGCGGTTCATTATATTTTGACGGCGATCGGGCCGCGCCGGGCGCGAATTGCAGCGGGAATTGTCGCCTCGGAGAGACACGCGAGAGGCGAAGGACGCCTCTCATAATCCGCGCGCGTCGAGAATCGACGATAGATCGGGTTTACGATCGGGGCCAGACGGGGTGTCCGCGAGATGTAGAGGGCGGGAGGGGGTTTCGGGAGCGGACATGCGGAGGGTGGATGCGAGAAACGGAGCACCTTGCGCCCCGTTAATATAACGGTAATGGCGGCAGTAATGCGTCGTAAACGGCAAAGACGCGTGCGGCTTATAGTTTAACGATAAAGGCTCCCCGCCGTGGACAAACGGAATACGGGATTCGGGCTGTAATCGCTTTGTGTCGAAAAGCCTCGCAAGTGCCGGCGCGACTATCTCTTGGCGCGATTCATAATGCAGGAAAAACGATGCACGATTACGCAGTCAGCCAGCCAAACCGAATCCGCGTGCTTTCCGCCACGGCCTCGCAGTATCTTCCTCTGTTTAGCCTCTCCCTCCCCGGACAGCGCTTCTTTCTCTTTGCCCCTTTCCCAGCTACCTTTCCTGTCAACGATCAAAGGAAAAAATGTGAAACGGGGAATTCTCCTCTCTTCCGGACTTATCCCTTTTATATCTCACGATGGACCGCTATCCGTTTGTATCAACGCGGACGCGGGGATTGCCGTTAAAGGGATTCGACGTGAGATTGATCGACGATATCGCGGTGTCGCCGATTAAGGAATCACGGGCATAAATCTGCCCGGAGATTGGGATCGTAATTACAATCGCAATTATGCAAATGTCACGCCTTCGTGCTGTCGCTCTCGCGACAGTTTTCGAGATCAGAATTCCGATTCCGGGCTGCGAGCTTCTCATCTCAGTTACATTTCAAATACGCATGCACACATGCGCCTGTCTGCATGTGTATAGATACAAACGTGTGTGTGTGTGTGTGTGTGTTATACACACGTGAGGAGTTTATAATTTCCCCCGAAGAGTACCAAGATTCTTTTGTTGCCTTTAATGTGTCGCGAGCAACAGCGATTCGTTTCAAGCGGGAATTAGGAAGCGCGCTTACGGCGCTGCAATAAATATGTCGTGAAAGCCCGAAATACTTTATCGCCATTCGCCGACTCGCTCCGTTCGTTACGCTTTCCGGTCGGCTATCTTCGGCTATTTTCATCTTTGCTCTTGAATATATCGCGCATTAAATCCCACGGCTACGACGCTCGCGTAAACGGCCGCTCCCGGCCTTAAAGTTTGGCAGCCGCTACTGACCTGAAACTAATACCTGACCTGCTACCCATCTGCTAACCATCGCAGAGACATTCCGCAAACATTATATCCGCACATCGATCACGAATATTGCCTCTCCCCTCCCCTCTCTCTCTCTCTCTCTCTCTTATTCTTGGCGAGAAATACTGTTTACGGTACTGCGCGATGGAAATTGCAGACTCGGTCGATCCGGCAAACGGTGACGAAAATCCCAGCTTGACGCAATTTGCGCTTTATAAGAATTTATACAGGTGCTCCCTTTATCCCTGTATGAGTAACACGAGCTAGCTCTGTGTAAATTACAAAATCTGTTGTCGCATAGCGTCACGTATCGCGTAACGCGCGACGCAGTCGCGGAATTCCCAAACATCGCAACGGTCATCTCTCGCGCGCGAGGCGAAGAGAGAGAGAGAGAGAGAGAGAGAGAGAAAGTGTACAGCGAAATTAAACAGCGGCAATAGCGCCGATAAAAGGAAGCGCGAGCCTTGCGTCTCGCTGTTCCGCTATCTTATCAGCCCTATCTTCCCGGGACGTCATTATTCGCGCGAGCGCAACCTAAGAGTCGCAAGATGCGCGCAGGTGCATCGGCGCCGGAGTTTACTGGCAATCTCTCGGCGGAAAAGTAAAACAACCCATCGTCCCGGTTGCCGTGCCCGCGATCCTGTATCCATTCGCCGAACGCCGCCGTACGTGTACGCACGATTGCCCGAGAGAGAGAGAGAGAGAGAGAGAGAGAGAGAGAGAGAGAGAGAGAGAGAGAGAGAGAGAGAGAGAGAGA